>OZ035960.1:74487084-74682084 GCA_964034945.1 Chrysopilus asiliformis | reverse complement strand
TATCTATCTATCTATCTATCTATCTATCTATCTATCTATCTATCTATCTATCTATCTATCTATCTATCTATCTATCTATCTATCTATCTATCTATCTATCTATCTATCTATCTATCTATCTATCTATCTATCTATCTATCTATCTATCTATCTATCTATCTATCTATCTATCTATCTATCTATCTATCTATCTATCTATCTATCTATCTATCTATCTATCTATCTATCTATCTATCTATCTATCTATCTATCTATCTATCTATCTATCTATCTATCTATCTATCTATCTATCTATCTATCTATCTATCTATCTATCTATCTATCTATCTATCTATCTATCTATCTATCTATCTATCTATCTATCTATCTATCTATCTATCTATCTATCTATCTATCTATCTATCTATCTATCTATCTATCTATCTATCTATCTATCTATCTATCTATCTATCTATCTATCTATCTATCTATCTATCTATCTATCTATCTATCTATCTATCTATCTATCTATCTATCTATCTATCTATCTATCTATCTATCTATCTATCTATCTATCTATCTATCTATCTATCTATCTATCTATCTATCTATCTATCTATCTATCTATCTATCTATCTATCTATCTATCTATCTATCTATCTATCTATCTATCTATCTATCTATCTATCTATCTATCTATCTATCTATCTATCTATCTATCTATCTATCTATCTATCTATCTATCTATCTATCTATCTATCTATCTATCTATCTATCTATCTATCTATCTATCTATCTATCTATCTATCTATCTATCTATCTATCTATCTATCTATCTATCTATCTATCTATCTATCTATCTATCTATCTATCTATCTATCTATCTATCTATCTATCTATCTATCTATCTATCTATCTATCTATCTATCTATCTATCTATCTATCTATCTATCTATCTATCTATCTATCTATCTATCTATCTATCTATCTATCTATCTATCTATCTATCTATCTATCTATCTATCTATCTATCTATCTATCTATCTATCTATCTATCTATCTATCTATCTATCTATCTATCTATCTATCTATCTATCTATCTATCTATCTATCTATCTATCTATCTATCTATCTATCTATCTATCTATCTATCTATCTATCTATCTATCTATCTATCTATCTATCTATCTATCTATCTATCTATCTATCTATCTATCTATCTATCTATCTATCTATCTATCTATCTATCTATCTATCTATCTATCTATCTATCTATCTATCTATCTATCTATCTATCTATCTATCTATCTATCTATCTATCTATCTATCTATCTATCTATCTATCTATCTATCTATCTATCTATCTATCTATCTATCTATCTATCTATCTATCTATCTATCTATCTATCTATCTATCTATCTATCTATCTATCTATCTATCTATCTATCTATCTATCTATCTATCTATCTATCTATCTATCTATCTATCTATCTATCTATCTATCTATCTATCTATCTATCTATCTATCTATCTATCTATCTATCTATCTATCTATCTATCTATCTATCTATCTATCTATCTATCTATCTATCTATCTATCTATCTATCTATCTATCTATCTATCTATCTATCTATCTATCTATCTATCTATCTATCTATCTATCTATCTATCTATCTATCTATCTATCTATCTATCTATCTATCTATCTATCTATCTATCTATCTATCTATCTATCTATCTATCTATCTATCTATCTATCTATCTATCTATCTATCTATCTATCTATCTATCTATCTATCTATCTATCTATCTATCTATCTATCTATCTATCTATCTATCTATCTATCTATCTATCTATCTATCTATCTATCTATCTATCTATCTATCTATCTATCTATCTATCTATCTATCTATCTATCTATCTATCTATCTATCTATCTATCTATCTATCTATCTATCTATCTATCTATCTATCTATCTATCTATCTATCTATCTATCTATCTATCTATCTATCTATCTATCTATCTATCTATCTATCTATCTATCTATCTATCTATCTATCTATCTATCTATCTATCTATCTATCTATCTATCTATCTATCTATCTATCTATCTATCTATCTATCTATCTATCTATCTATCTATCTATCTATCTATCTATCTATCTATCTATCTATCTATCTATCTATCTATCTATCTATCTATCTATCTATCTATCTATCTATCTATCTATCTATCTATCTATCTATCTATCTATCTATCTATCTATCTATCTATCTATCTATCTATCTATCTATCTATCTATCTATCTATCTATCTATCTATCTATCTATCTATCTATCTATCTATCTATCTATCTATCTATCTATCTATCTATCTATCTATCTATCTATCTATCTATCTATCTATCTATCTATCTATCTATCTATCTATCTATCTATCTATCTATCTATCTATCTATCTATCTATCTATCTATCTATCTATCTATCTATCTATCTATCTATCTATCTATCTATCTATCTATCTATCTATCTATCTATCTATCTATCTATCTATCTATCTATCTATCTATCTATCTATCTATCTATCTATCTATCTATCTATCTATCTATCTATCTATCTATCTATCTATCTATCTATCTATCTATCTATCTATCTATCTATCTATCTATCTATCTATCTATCTATCTATCTATCTATCTATCTATCTATCTATCTATCTATCTATCTATCTATCTATCTATCTATCTATCTATCTATCTATCTATCTATCTATCTATCTATCTATCTATCTATCTATCTATCTATCTATCTATCTATCTATCTATCTATCTATCTATCTATCTATCTATCTATCTATCTATCTATCTATCTATCTATCTATCTATCTATCTATCTATCTATCTATCTATCTATCTATCTATCTATCTATCCATCTATCTATCTATCTATCTATCTATCTAACTGTCTATCTATCTATCTATATCACTGACCTACAGTGAGTGTAAAAAGTCAGTGTACAGTCACGATTTTTGAATAAAATACCTACTAAATATAACAAACACTGTATTTATTTTTCAAATTCTGGTTACAGGATTTTGTTGCCTGGACAAAAAATAAATAAAAAAAATAATAATTTATTACTTAAAATTATTACTTTAACTAAAAATATGTTTTTTTAAGAGCCTAAAAAGTCACTGTACAGCTATTAAAACATCCAATAAATATGGGCTAATTTACCGTTAGTATTTGCTTGGATATCCATTAGATCGAATTTCTGCTTGAAATTGCCTGGGCATCGATTCTACCAACTTCCGGGGGTTATTTTTGCCCAAGTAATAGTGTGGCTGCGGATTTTCTTGTCAAGCAAGTCCCATAGATGTTCGAGGGGGCTTATATAAGAAGAATGGGCTGTCGTTTAGAAATATTTGGGAGTGTTGTAGAGTAGTGAGCCTACATATATAGAGAGTGGACAGGTCGGAACCAACTATTTCCGTTAAGTTTGAATTTTTACCTGATGATGACAGATTTAACCCAGAAGTATTTTAAACCATTTTTACTAATATTTTGGGTACGGTTTGAGGATTTAAAAAATTATTCGGCCGCTAAAAACGTGTAATTTTTAAAATTAAAAGCCCAAAATACTACACTAACACAAACAAATCGCCTTTGCTTTGCGAAAAGATGGCTGAACTTTCGAAATAAAATAAGAGTTACTGTTTTGTGCCGTACTAAAGCTACAAACGGCACAAAACTCCAAGTTGGCCTAAATGGAAAGAAAAAAAAGTGACATTAAAACATAAACAAAAGTGACATTAAAACAAAAACTCAACTTTGACTTGAATAGAAGGTAAATTATTTGTGCTTTAAAATAATATTAATTACATAATTAAGATGCTAATGTCGAAGAAGTTCGGTGAAGCGATCGCGGTGTATTCTGAAACCAAAAGCACGACAGCGAAAACTAAGTTTTGTATAGCATTCGAGCGGCTTCCCTCTCGCAGGCTGGAATATAGGCGGAGGCTCTTGTGGACGCTGAGAAGACGGCCTCACTGAATCAATCATGGGCGAAGGGTTACTGGCGAAAGGGCGCTGCTCTGGCGGGCACGCAAAGGTATATGAAAATCCTCACTTATTAATGTTTGTTTGGTCACGATTTCGGTGATTTTTTACGAGAAAACTCAAAACCTGATTTACATTTCAGATCTAAAATACGCTTCAAACAACGCCCCACTAAACAACAGAATGACATCAACAACAGGATGGTGGCTGAATAGATGAGGCAATCCCCAACGTAGATTCGTAAGCCTTTTCCGCCGAAGGAGTCCCAACAGAAGTAGACAACACCGGAAGAAGACTACACGAATACACACTTTCTTTTTTGAACGCCATTGTGGCTGCAGTGCGTTTATATTAAATTAAGAAAAAGTAAGTTATTCCATTTTCATCCCGAATTTCACACAATTTACTGGTGGATTATTCGTTGAGTGATTTTACCTAAAAACATATTGCTTCGGACATTCTCTACGCAAGCCATCGAAAGCGCTTCTATATCCGGACAAATTAGAATCGACCTTAACGAGACACGTTCTTTGCAGAATCATGGCAGAAGTCGAGACTATGGAGGCTTTTAATCAGCCTGAACCGGAGCCAATTTACGAACCAGTCGAAGGGATCGCCCCAGCACAGGAGTTGCGATGATGTCCAGGTCAGCGATTTTTCACTACAGGATTACATTGCCGTTAAGGAGAAGTATGCCCGCTATTTGCCGCATTTGGCTGGACAATATGCAGCAAAACGTTTCCGTAAGACACAGTGCCCCATTGTTGAGCATATCACCAACTCTCTGATGATGAAGGGTCGCAATAACTGCAAGAAATTGATGGCCGTTGGAATTGTCAAGCACTCATTCGAAATTATCCAATTTTTGGTTATGCTTTTGGACAATCGTAAAATTCTCCTATCCGTGTCTTTCACTAGAACTTTCAAGTGCAAGGAATAATATGGAGAAACAATAAATTTACAAACTCTGATTGAATAATCATTAATTAGGATTTTCTTCGTCGCTTTTCAGGCAATTTGGCTATTGTGCACTGGTGCTCGTGAAGCTGCTTTCCGTAATATTAAGACGATTGCAGAATGTTTGGCTTGTGGTTTCACCATGATATAATAATATAATAGTAATTATATCCAACGTTTGTGTTTTTATTAGAAATAAAAGTATGCATATTTTTATACCCGTATGGTGAAACCAAAGGGTATATTAACTTTGCCTTACCGTTTGTAACGCCAAGATCTCGTCATCGCACACAAAAATGAATTACACCAGTGTGTTTAGAATGATGAAAAAAGTTGAATTTAGCATGTCCGTCCGTCTGTCCGTCCGTCTGTCCGTCCGTCCGTCCGTCTGTCTGTGGCGCGGATTGCGGGCGCACGGATTGAGCTAGAGACTTGAAATTTTGCACAGATCCGTTTTTCGTAAAATGCGAGGCTAAGTTCGTTAATGGGCAAAAATGGACCATTAGGGGGGGTACCCCCCATACGAACGAAAACGTTTTTTTGCGAATACCTCAAAAACGGTGCATCTTATCAAAAAAGTGCAAGAACAAAAGTTATCTAGGATATGAGTCTACATAAAACTCCCATACATCAAAATCCGATTGGAATAAATTTTAAAAAATCTTATTGGAAAGTTTGACTTCAAAGTGGAATTTTGGTATAACTGTTCGAATTTTGATACGAATATCACCATACGGGTCTCCAATGATTGCCAGATTGGCAATTATAGCTTTTGTTATGTTTTATATATCAATTTTATTTTTGATCAAACAACATTATTATAATTCAAAACCATCGGGAATCGCTTCTATCTTCAAATATTTGTAAATACAGAAAAAACAGTCAAAAAAAAATAGAATTCGTTAAAATTTGAATTTTTGATAAATTTCAGAAATTCAATTGCACCTTACAGAGAACTTCAATTTACCTTCTATTCAAAACTTCAGTGTCTATTTTTACCACGTCTCCAGATAGTATTCCATGTCTCCAGATGTTATTATATGTCTCGGATAACTAATTGCGTCCTCTTAAATAACAAAAGTGTTTTTACTATCGAAATACGGAAAAGTTATGCAAAACTTACCAGTCAAGATTCCCGCCGTTTTTTTAAATAAATGACAACTAGTAATACACTCACTAATACATTAGCAACCGTCCACTTAATTTTCGAATTCGGACGAAACGTCCACTTCGAAAGCACTTCGAAAGCCACCTGTCCACTCTCTATATATGTAGGCTCACTATTGTAGAGCAGCCAAAGTGTGTATTGAGTGATCTATGCTTCAAATCGTTATCCTGCATAAACACAAACGTGTCCTTAGTCCCATTTCTTCAGCGCTAGCATGTAAATTTTGTTTTAATTTGTAAATATACATATACTGGTCCATAACCTCATCAATAAAATGCAGTCTACCCACCCCCGCCGCGCTCATGCAGCCCCAAGCCACAGTATACAGTAAACAAACTTCATACATTAAATGTGAAAATTACCTGTGTAACCGAAAACGAATAACCCAGAAATACCCAAATCTAGGCATTCTAATTGGTTAGAAAAATCTTAAATTTTTGGGGTACAAAGAATGAACAAGCAATATGACCACAAAGGAATCTAATAAAAGTGAAACAGAGAAAGAAATATACTGTTAAAGATGAGAGCCGCAACGACGTTACCAGATTAGTCAGTTGCGAAATGTATTTTTTGCCTTAGAAATTAAATACAATTCTAAAATAAGTTGCAAATTATGTTCGTTTGAATATAGAAAATTAGAAATTCAGTCCAAACTGGTACTGCATTTTTTCTCAAACGTCATTATTGCTTTGAAATTAGCATCACGTCGTTTGTAAAATGATTTTGATGGACCGAAGATTTGATATTAATTGCTTTTCTACTATATCCTGACAATTTAAATTTTCTATCCAAATTTTCAACCTAAAATGAAGAATATTTGTACTTTTATAAGAAATGGTGGTCAAAACAGATTTCAATTTTTAAATTTCCCTCCCCTGAAATATAAAATCAACAGCAGAAAAATCAGATACGGCAATGCCGTTTGCAATTGTTTCTTTCAGTTGCTCTGATTTGATGGGAAACGAGTCGGGTGGATTTCGGTTTCATTATTTTTCTCAATTTCCTGTGAAATGAAGTGTGATTTAAACAGAAAGTTTATAATTTAGTATGTTTCCATACTATTTCGTGTATTCCGCTGATATTTTATTTAGTTTTTAATCTTTATGCCGACTAAATTTCACGCAAAACACATTGCGAAATGCAAAAGATACCGATCAGCTATGTCGCTTTTGTTTACAAATTTTCGGTTACACGCATATATGACTGTGCTGTTTGCTCTCGTGTTTTCTGCCTATGAATATGATATGTTCTTTTTACTCTTACATAGTAAATTGGGTTATTTTCGAGTTTGCTTACTGTATACTGTGCCCAAGCCATAACTCCATGCTTGAGGTTTTCCTTTTGAAGCTCCATATTCTTTTTACGCCACATAATTGGCCTTTCGATTGGAAAATGTTAAATTTACTCTCGTCAGTAATATTTACTATTTACTGACTAATATAAATTTTTTTTATGGGTAGAGTGCCATTAATTTTTTTTTTGAGGCCAGAAAATAAAACTTGATTTAGATTAAAACGAACGGAAAAAATTAATACACAGTCCCAAGCGAAAAATAATTTAATTTTGATCGCTCTGTACGTTTTATAAATAATCGCAACGTAAATTGTAAATAAAAACAACTATAAAGGGAAATGCGCCGCAGTCCACATTTTTTCAGATAATGATCCTTTTATGGAAAATTATTGAAAAATGTGTCGCAGGCAAAAAAAAAATGTAGTTTGGAGCAACCTTTTTCCGAAAGAGTACGTTTTTCGTATTTATTGATCGTTTTTTCTTGTGTTTGAAAAATTATCACACTAATTTTAAAAAATAAAAAACTCGGGACAAAAATTTAGTTTCCGATACGCCAGGACTACAAACCTAAATCCGGGGCTACCCCAGCGTGTAGTCGCTTGATTTATGGGAAAAGATATGATGTAATGGTCTGTTTTCATACCCGTCTGGTGAAATCAAAGGATATATTAAATATCGTTATCACACACAAAAATGAATTACACCAGTGTGTTTAGAATGATAAAAAAAAATGAATTTTGCATGTCCGGCTGTCTGTCCGTCCGTTTGGCGCGGATTGCGGGCGCACGGATTGAGCTAGAGACATGAAATTTTACGCATATTCGTTTTTCGTAAAATACAAGGCTAAGTTCGTTAATGGGCAAAAATGGACCATTAGGAGGGGAGGGGGGGGGGGGGGGGTATATAAATCCATTTAATAAAATTATAAAAACATAAAATAATAATATTGCGTACGAAATAAAAAAAAATTAATAATAAAAAATAAATAAAAAAAAACTGTTTAATCTTCGGATTTGGGTTTTCTTTGGTTGTGGTATAATATCACTATCAGAATCGGTACTGGAAATTTGATCAATAGAACTATTCTGTATTGTCATTCCCATTTAACGAATTGAATTGCTGGCTGTATTTGCAACATCAGAGGCCTTATTACAGAACACGATATGATTGGATCGAGTCGTAAACTCCATGTTGTTGTTAGTGTAAAACACTAATCGTATCGTGTTCGGTAATAAGGCCTCAGTAATGTTAGTCGATTTACTTTTGGTTACGAAATCAGTAATCAACATTTCGTCGGCTAAAAGTACCAAATTTGACAGAAGAGCAATAAAAAACCTTGTTAAATCATTTTAATTTTCATTTAAAGAAAACAGAGTCTCATTTAAAGAAAACTGAGCCAAATTTTTCTCATTTAAAGAAAACTCAGTGTTATTGAAAGAGAATTAAAACGATTTAACAAGGTTTCCTTTATACCAAATGGACTTAGCACAATTTCACTTTTAGCCGACGATTTACTTGTTTTGGCGCATATCTTTGTAAATTTCTCAAAAATAGCTTTACCTTTATTCTTGTTTACATTTCTTATTTGAATTTACTTTGACATTTGTGACAAAAGCGGTGCGTTCAATAAAACGAGTTTAAACGTGTGCGTTCAATAACACGAGTATGTGAAAAGAGTGCGTTCAAATCATGAAAAAAAATTTAAAAACCGTGTAAAAGCGAAACCGCGTAAATCGAGGGATGGGTGTATCTCAAAAACGGTGCATGTTATCAAAAAAATGTAAGAACAAAAGTTATTTAGGATATGATTCTACATAAAACTCCCATACATCAAAATCCGATTGGAATAAATTTTAAAAAATCTTATTGGAAAGTTTGACTTCAAAGTGGAATTTTGATACAACTGTTCGCCATTAACTTAAATCACCATACGGGTTTTCAATAATTGCTAGATTGGCAATTATAGCTTTAACGCCCGTCGCACACTTCAACTAAGCTATGTGAGCGAGGCTAACTATAGTTACATAGTGCGTTTTCG
This sequence comes from Chrysopilus asiliformis, assembly GCA_964034945.1. Lineage (NCBI taxonomy): Eukaryota > Metazoa > Arthropoda > Insecta > Diptera > Rhagionidae > Chrysopilus > Chrysopilus asiliformis. The sequence goes on along the minus strand of OZ035960.1, from coordinate 74,672,583 downwards.
TTTTTGACACGGTGCTAGCACCTTACCCCTGGTGCCGAGAAAAACTGTTCGAATTTGCCACTTTGGCGTCAGATGATTCTGACACCGGCTGTTCGAGTTTAGCTCTTTTGACTCTTGGTGGTAGCACCGCTGGACCTAGTCTTGGTACGGGAGCAAATGACACCAAGAAACGGTCGGTCGTTATTTTGAATCTTAAAGTTTTTTTTTGCAGACAAAAATCATGTTAGAAGAAAGGAAATGTGAAAGTCTCGACGGGTAATTATTTATCAATCAAAACGAGCGATAGATACATGCTAAACAATTGGCTAAATTGTAAAATATGATATTTTTTGGAAATAGTAGATGACTTGATTAAAACTGAACTGTCCCTCAAATTCTATAAATTCAATTATGCCTTTGTTGATTTATATTAAATCCTGTGAGCGAAGAAAGTCACTGTTCTTAGGTTGTGCGGCACTAGATTCTCCAAATAGCAAAGCTCATATAATTAAAATAATCTCCATATCTTTAGCTTCCAATTGTGCAGCATAATATTCATCAAATTCTTTCAATAATTGATGAATAACAGCAAAACTTAATCCAAGAATTGACCGGCGATTTGCCATTATGAAGGTTTTGACAGTTCTTCACTCCGGCATACTCGAACACGGGGACAGCACTCTTGGTAGCAGACTTCATTTTTGACAGGTAGCAATTGCTTCGGTGCCATGACTCCGGTGCCAAAAACGAAAACGCCCATAGCCTAGCTTGGTTAGCTCACCTCGTTGCACACTTGAGCTAAGCTACGCGGCGATATTTTCGGTAAATATATGCATTTTTCCACTTTATCTGCAGCAATTTTTATATATAAATTATTTAACAATTTTCACGTTTTCCTTACACTTTTATGTCCACAAAATACCTCACTTCGCCCATGACTACGCGATGTAGTTTCATAGTTTCGCTGAAGTGTGCGGTCACCAATGTAAATGCTAAGGATTTTACTTTCGGCGAGAAACTTAGCTCAGGTAGTTGAGCTCACTTAGCTGAAGTGTGCAACGGCGGTTATTATGTTTATTTAAATGCTGTTACCCTCCTTCCTACTGGAACACCTTTTTTGTATGGTAGATTCATGAAACTCAGAGTTTACTTCATATAACTAAAAAAACATTTTAAAAATGGAAAAAAATTGTGGTTATTGAATTTAGAAAAAGGTCAAATTAGTGAATGGCGTATTAATTTAATGGTGGTAACAATCCCGACGGTTCGGATATATTATCCATGTAGAGTACTCTTCGTTTTGTTGGCGTAACATCTGGATCAATTTTTGCTATTTTGAACTGGAAGTTGTCTTTTTTAGTAAACTCTTAAAGTTTTCATAGTCTCATCCTACCGTATATCTTGTATGTTTTGGTTGCGTATATACCCGAACATATTTTCTACTAAACCTCGGTGACTATTTCCAGTGGCGGCTTTATAGGGGAGGCAACGGAGGCATTGCCTCCTCATAACATTTTATAAAAATGTTTTTCTAACGTATGCCTTTAATTTTTTTATACCATAATGGACTGTATAAAAATCTGTATGTTCAGAAAATAATAATTTAAAAGAAAATCCTATTCTCTAATGTCGAATTTCAAATATACACGAGCCGCCACTGATTACTTCCCCACTGTTGTAAATTAAAACCACATCTCTTCAGTAATGTTATTAGGTCTGTTCGATATAAGTCCTGGACTTACTCCGAGTATTTTCACTTTACTCCACAAAATGGCGGATTTTCTTACTCTGAATTTGTTTTTATCGAACAACTTGGAGTAAGTTCAGAGTAAGTCACGTTTGAACTGCCCTTTAATATATTAAATGTATTTCATGAAACCTGTTTTGTAAACTTATGCTCAACTTGGTATACTCGAAATTCTCCGTCATGATTTTCAACATATAAATTTTCATAATTACACATTTTATAAATTTTTCTTAACTTCCAAACACTGTAAAAGAGAGGTTATGTCTGACAAATATCAGCTATCAAAAGTTTACTCCAGCTAAAAGTAAAAGTAAGTTCGGAGTAAGTCCAGGACTCATATCGAACAGGAAAGAGTAAAAAATTTTACTCCGAGTATGTCCAGGACTCATATCGAACAGACCTATTAACTCTTCTTGGAGAATTTTGGCTTCTGTGAGGTTGTCTATTTTCAAAACTAATATTCTTAATAGGTTGTCTATTTTGAAAACTAATTTTAATTCGTTTGTTTTGTTTTAATTCATTTAATTTTAATTCATTATTGTTTTCCCCACAGCCGACGATTTTGACATTTAGGGCGTATAGATATATTGGTGATGGAATCGACTTATTCTAGTAAACAAAACATGAATTGTGTGAAGAGGCACTTAAGTATTATCACAGGTAGTCCTCGACTTACGGCGATTTTAGGCGTGTAAAATTTCGAGATTTTGCGTCGTATAGCAAGGTTTTATATCTTTTTTTTAAATTTCTTATGTCTGCATGTGTGGAAATTATAGAGTTGAAAATTCCGAATTTTTGTAATAGTCTAAAATGGTTAACAAATGTACAAATAAAAAGTATTTTTCCCTTTTTAAGATTTAAATAAATAAATAATAGCAATACTTGTAATAGTTTAGAAGTTCCAGGTTTTCAAAATTTCAATTTTTTTTAAAATAGAGCATCGTATATCGAATTTTTCTCGCCTTATATCAAGGCGAGGATACTGACCGTCATATAAAGAAACGTCTTATATCGTGTTCCGTTAAATCGAGGGATGCCTGTATCTAGTTTGCTTTCTTCACATCCTGCAAATGTATAATACCATTCGCTAGGTCTGGGAATTACAGTCCATGAAATTGAGTGAACGCTTTTCCGCCTGGTCTGAACATAATCCTAGCTGAAAGTGGCAACTCCGATTTTAGAATCCTTATTAGTAAAGGTGCTAGTGAAGAATAATTGTAAATTATTTTGGCGAAGTTTTTTAAAAGATATGCTACACTTCCATGAGCTTGTGATAACGATTTGATTTCGATTTCGCTGTAAGTTATACACACTTTATGGCAGATGATTTTTTCGTGAATCTGAACAAATGGCACCGTGGAACATGAATCTGTAGTGAAAATATACGATCCAATCGGATTTTGTGTATGGTGATATTTGAGTTAACGTATCTCATATGGAACTCAACCAGAAACCCCTTTTCACTGAAAAAAAATGTAAGTATGATGTAACAAATAGTATTATTTCTTTTACGAATTATATGAACCCAACTTATTTCGGCCTAATTAAAAAAATTTTTTTTTTTGTGTTTTCCCGAGTTTTCTTCTTCTGCGAATCAATGCTACACTAAACACATTTGCATTAAATAAAAACCGTGCATAATGTATTTAAATATTCGTAAATATTCTTGCCTTTTGACACCAAAGTAATGTGGTGAATTTTCTTGCCTTTTAACACCAAGTGAAGAAAAATAATTAAAACAGAGGCACCACTATTTATTCAATACGAACGTGTTCCACGAAATCGGAAATGAAAATCTTATCGTACATAATTTCGAATCGTATGCGGCGATTAAAGTGACTATATAAAAATAGAGTGTGACTCGATTAAAACATTTTTCGTTTAAATATGTGATGATGACCAAAAAATTTGAAAATTTCAACGGGCAATTTCAAAATTTTAAATGGGCATAAGTAGTGAGCCTACATATATAGAGAGTGGACAGGTCGGAACTAGTGAGCCTACATATAAAGAGAGTGGACAGGTGGCTTTCGAAGTGGACGCTTCGTCCGAATTCGAAAAACAAGTGGACGGTTGTTGATGTATTAGTGAGTGTATTACTAGTTGTCATTTATTTAAAAAAACGGCGGGAATCTTGACTGGTAAGTTTTGCATAACTTTTCTGTATTTCGATAGTAAAAACACTTTTGTTATTTAAGAGGACGCAATTAGTTATCCGAGACATAGAATAACATCTGGAGACATGGAATACTATCTGGAGACGTGGTAAAAATAGGCACTGAAGTTTTGAATAGAAGGTAAATTGAATTTCTCTGTAAGGTGCAATTGAATTTCTGAAATTTACCAAAAATTCAAATTTTAACGAATTCTATTTTTTCTTTGACTGTTTTTTCTGTATTTACAAATATTTGAAGATAGAAGCGATTCCCGATGGTTTTGAATTATAATAATGTTATTCAATCAAAAATAAAATTGATATATAAAAAATATGCATACTTTTATTTCTAATAAAAACACAAACGTTGGTTATAGTTACTATTATATTATTATACCATGGTGAAACCACAAGCCAAACATTCTGCAATCGTCTTAATATTACAAAAAGCAGCTTCACGAGCGCCAGTGCACAATAGCCAAATTGCCTGAAATGCGACGAAGAAAATCCCAATTAATGATTATTCAATGAGTTTGTAAATTTATTGTTTCTCCATATTATTCCTTGCACTTGAAAGACCATCAATTTCTTGCCGTTATTGCGACCCTTTATCATCAGAGAGTTGGTGATATGCTCAACAATGGGGCACTGTGTCTTACGGAAACGTTTTGCTGCATATTGTCCAGCCAAATGCGGCAAATAGCGGGCATACTTCTCCTTAACGGCAATGTAATCCTGTAGTGAAAAATCGCTGACCTGGACATCATCGCAACTCCTGTGCTGGGGCGATCCCTTCGACTGGTTCGTAAATTGGCTCCGGTTCAGGCTGATCAAAAGCCTCCATAGTCTCGACTTCTGCCATGATTCTGCAAAGAAAGTGTCTCGTTAAGGTCGATTCTAATTTGTCCGGATATAGAAGCGCTTTCGATGGCTTGCGTAGAGAATGTCCGAAGCAATATGTTTTTAGGTAAAATCACTCAACGAATAATCCACCAGTAAATTGTGTGAAATTCGGGATGAAAATGGAATAACTTACTTTTTCTTAATTTAATATAAACGCGCTGCAGCCACAATGGCGTTCAAAAAAGAAAGTGTGTATTCGTGTAGTCTTCTTCCGGTGCTGCTTACTTCTGTTGGGACTCCTTCGGCGGAAAAGGCTTACGAATCTACGTTGGGGATTGCCTCATCTATTCAGCCACCATCCTGTTGTTGATGTCATTCTGTTGTTTAGTGGGGCGTTGTTTGAAGCGTATTTTAGATCTGAAATGTAAATCAGGTTTTGAGTTTTCTCGTAAAAAATCACCGAAATCCTGACCAAACAAACATTAATAAGTGAGGATTTTCATATACCTTTGCGTGGCCGCCAGAGCAGCGCCCTTTCGCCAGTAACCCTTCGCCCATGATTGATTCAGTGAGGCCGTCTTCTCAGCGTCCACAAGAGCCTCCGCCTATATTCCAGCCTGCGAGAGGGAAGCCGCTCGAATGCTATACAAAACTTAGTTTTCGCTGTCGTGCTTTTGGTTTCAGAATACACAGCGATCGCTTCACCGAACTTCTTCGACACTAGCATCTTAATTATGTAATTAATATTATTTTAAAGCACAAATAATTTACCTTCTATTCAAGTCAAAGTTGAGTTTTTGTTTTAATGTCACTTTGTTTATGTTTTAATGTCACTTTTTTTTCTTTCCATTTAGGCCAACTTGGAGTTTTGTGCCGTTTGTAGCTTTAGTACGGCACAAAACAGTAACTCTTATTTTATTTCGAAAGTTCAGCCATCTTTTCGCAAAGCAAAGGCGATTTGTTTGTGTTAGTGTAGTATTTTGGGCTTTTAATTTTAAAAATTACACGTTTTTAGCGGCCGAATAATTTTTTAAATCCTCAAACCGTACACAAAATATTAGTAAAAATGGTTTAAAATACTTCTGGGTTAAATCTGTAATCATCTGGTAAAAATTCAAACTTAACGGAAATAGTTGGTTCCGACTAGTGAGCCTACATATATAGAGAGTGGACAGGTCGGAACCAACTATTTCGAAAAAAATGTTTTGAAAAAACATAACAAAAGCTATAATTGCCAATCTGGCAATCATTGGAAACCCGTATGGTGATATTCGTATCAAAATTCGAACAGTTATACCAAAATTCCACTTTGAAGTCAAACTTTCCAACAAGATTTTTTAAAATTTATTCCAATCGGATTTTGATGTATGGGAGTTTTATGTAGAATCATATCCTAAATAACTTTTGTTCTTGGACTTTTTTGATAAAATTCACCGTTTTTGAGATATTCAGAAAAAAAGTTTTCGTTCGTATGGGGGGTACCCCCCCTAATGGTCCATTTTTGCCCATTAACGAACTTAGCCTCACATTTTACGAAAAACGGATATGTGCAAAATTTCAAGTCTCTAGCTCAATCCGTGCGCCCGCAATCCGCGCCACAGACAGACAGACGGACAGACGGACAGACAGACAGACAGACAGACAGACAGACGGACAGACAGACGGACAGACGGACGGACATGCAAAATTCAATTTTTTTTATCATTTTAAACACACTGGTGTAATTCATTTTTGTGTGTGATGACGGGATCTTGGCGTTACAAACGGTAAAGCAAAGTTAATAAACCCTTTGGTTTCACCATACGGGTATAAAAAGTGACATTAAAACATAAACAAAAGTGACATTAAAACAAAAACTCAACTTTGACTTGAATAGAAGGTAAATTATTTGTGCTTTAAAATATTAATTACATAATTAAGATGCTAGTGTCGAAGAAGTTCGGTGAAGCGATCGCTGTGTATTCTGAAACCAAAAGCACGACAGCGAAAACTAAGTTTTGTATAGCATTCGAGCGGCTGCCTTCTCGCAGGCAGGAATATAGGCGGAGGCTCTTGTGGACGCTGAGAAGACGGCCTCACTGAATCGAAGGGTTACTGGCGAAAGGGCGCTGCTCTGGCGGGCACGCAAAGGTATATGAAAATCCTCACTTATTACTGTTTGTTTGGTCAGGATTTCGGTAATTTTTTACGAGAAAACTCAAAACCTGATTTACATTTCAGATCTAAAATACGCTTCAAACAACGCGCCACTAAACAACAGAATAACATCAACAACAGGATGGTGGCTGAATAGATGAGGCAATCCCCAACGTAGATTCGTAAGCCTTTTCCGCCGAAGGAGTCCCAAAAGAAAAGAAGTACACAGCACCGGAAGAAGACTGCACGAATACACACTTTCTTTTTTGAACGCCATTGTGGCTGCAGTGCGTTTATATTAAATTAAGAAAAAGTAAGTTAATCCGAGCCATTTTCGTTGAGTGATTTTACCTAAAAACATATTGCTTCGGACATTCTCTACGCAAGCCATCGAAAGCGCGTCTATATCCGGACAAATTAGAATCGACCTTAACGAGACACTTTCTTTGCAGAATCATGGCAGAAGTCGGAGCCAATTTATGAACCAGTCGAGGGGATCGCCCCAGCACAGCCTGAACTCCCTGATATCAAATTGTTTCGGAAGATGGAGTTGTCCAGGTCAGCGATTTTTCGCTACAGGATTACATTGCCGTTAAGGAGAACTACGCCCGCTATTTGCCGCATTTGGCTGGACAATATGCAGCAAAACGTTTCCGTAAGACACAGTGCCCCATTATTGAGCATATCACCAACTCTCTGATGATGAAGGGTCGCAATAACGGCAAGAAATTGATGGCCGTTGGAATTGTCAAGCACTCATTCGAAATTATCCACTTGTTGACCGGAGATAATCCACTACAGGTACGACTTCTGATAAAATTATTTATAATTGTGGTCCCATGCTAAGCGGAGACGTCGATAACTGGCGGCTCGGTGTAAATTGTCGAGAAATGTCCGCTTCAAAGAGTAATTTATTTTAGGTCCTTGTTACAGCCACCATAAATTCAGGACCACGTGAAAATTCAATCCGTATTGGTCGTGCTGGTACCGTGAGACGTCAGGCCGTCGATGTTTCACCACTTCGTCGAGTCAATCAGGTGAATATTAGATTTTAGATTAAATTAGTACGTCCAACACATTACCTTGATTCTGTTTCCTGTGAATTTTTGGTGATGCTTTTGGACAATAGTAAAATTCTCCTATCCGTGTCTTTCACTAGAACTTTCAAGTGCAAGGAATAATATGGAGAAACAATAAATTTACAAACTCTCATTGAATAATCATTAATTGGGATTTTCTTCGTCGCTTTTCAGGCAATTTGGCTATTGTGCACTGGTGCTCGTGAAGCTGCTTTCCGTAATATTAAGACAATTGCAGAATGTTTGGCTTGTGGTTTCACCATGGTATAATAATACAGTAGAATCCCGATAATTCGTACCCCGATAATTCGTATATCCCGCTAATTCGTATGAATTTGCTGGTCCCTTGAAATACGAATTATCGGGATTCTACTGTAGTAACTATAACCAACGTTTGTGTTTTTATTAGAAATAAAAGTATGCATATTTTTTATATATCAATTTTATTTTTGATTGAACAACATTATTATAATTCAAAACCATCGGGAATCGCTTCTATCTTCAAATATTTGTTCGCTCTCAAGTTCCAATGATCACAATTGCACTGTTAACAGGTGTCCTGTTTATCTAACTTGTCCCTTAAAAACACATACAAGAATTAATCTAAATTAATTCCTTTTGACAAAAATCTAGGGAAGGAAAGAGGAGTAGGCACTCTCTAATTTAGTCAGCTACATTGCAAGAAATTTTTTTTATTGCAATATTTTGTTAAATCTAAAATATAATATGTAACTGTCCAACGAGCAGCACGGGAAGCTATTAGAGATATCACTCGTCAAAAGGTGGGAGGGGGGGACTTTATGATTTGTTAGTTGGGAAAGGAAGTTAGTTTTAAATCAATAAAAGTAACAAAAACAAAAATTCAAATCGTTGATGCAAACATTAACAAGATATATAAAAAAATAAATAAAAATACAACAATTCAAACAAATATAACAAAAAATCACAGAGTTTGCAGCACTCATAATTGCATAACTTAGAAATTAATTACTTGCAGCTAAAACCGAACGTCCAAACGAAATACTGCCGTCCCTTGTCCGTTTTTCGCCACTGATTGCTAGGCGAAAATTTGCAAACCTATTAATAATCTTATCCCTAATATTATGACATGTCTTAAAGGTTTTGTCTATTCCTGAGTAACAATTTATTAGATGATGTCGAAAATGACTGCTAGAATAACTAATATCCTGATCTAATACTATATATATTTTTTCCATTAATAAGAAGAATTCAAATACTTGTCGTGTTGGATAAGTAAGCAGTCTGTCTCCTGTAGGCAAAGTTGAATATTCTTTCAAAGAAACAAATTTACTATATGCCGTATTAAAATCTTCAGTCAAAAGTTCATCAAAACAATTTTTGACATGTTACGTTATTCGATTTCACTGAAAATAAAATGTACCCTGCAATGTTATAAATCACATTACTAGTTTTATCGTCAAACGAAAGAGAATATATTCGTTGCTCATCTAAATCTTCTAAACATAACAGTTCAGTTTCTAATATATTTTCAGCATCCTTGTTTTTTAAGTAGTCTAAAAACCCATCTAAAAAATCCCTATCATCCTCATCATAAGAGCTATTCTTTCCATATTCTAAATATGGGGATACGCAAATAAGTCTTAAGTTTTGCTTGAAATTAAGAGCGGACGGTTTTGGCTGCTTTAATCTAATACTACTGAAGAGGTTTTCTACACAATCTTGTGAGAATCGACTAGTTAAAACAAATTTAAAACCTGCAGATATTAAAAGATATTCAGAAATATTGATAACTGACATAGTTGAAAAAATTACCCCTGTTTGAAAAGGTTTCCAAATCTCTTTTTCACCTACTTTGATTTCCCTGCAAATATCCATAAAATCTTTTAAAAAATCTATAGCCTTCTCATAATTATCCATACGATTGAAACTAAGCGCCAGGGACCCTGTACGAGACGAACAGAATGAAAACCAAGTATGAACTAGTCTTAAAAACCAGGCTGTAGTTTTTAAGCTGGGATCATTGAGTTGCTCTGATAAAAATTCTAAAGCGGCAGAAACATCTTGCGTTACTATATTATAGGAGTTAGTTACTCGCATTTTTTGGTAATTGTTAGGGTGAAGCATATATTCATGTAATCGAGGAGCTAATTTAAAAATGCTCCCCTTTTGGTAATCTACTAATTGGCTAATGTGGTCTGCTTTAATAATATTGGAAGGTAAACCATACTTGGTTTGAAGGGCACGTGGTATTTTGAATATTTTATTATTAATAAGACTTTGAACGAGATTTTTCAAGATATGTGGAATGTCTGCGAAGAAGAAAAGGTTTCGAGAAGAATTTACAGGGTGTATAGACGTACTGACGATATTATTTCTTGTGTGCGTAACTTTAAATTTATTCCACATTTGTAGATTGGTACTGCACATATCTGTGGTTACGCTGCTGATTTTTAAACCTATATCCTCACAACGATTTATAATATCTAAAACTAAAAAGTGAAGATGGGTACCACTGGTAAGCTCATTTGTGAAATGATAGGCTACTACTTGCTTCCATCTGCTGCTATAGCTTCCTAGCATAACAACTAATGCATTGGTTGCATTCCTATCACTAACGGGTAAAGTAGTTTTCCCTATAAACTTTTTTGTAGATGGATCAAAACCACTTCCTTTTTCTATTTTCATCTCATCTAGATATAATCCACATTCTTTTTCTTCCCCACGCATTGTACTGATCTTTAATTTTAAAAAGCTAAAAATATCATCTGATACACCTTCCTGGAAATCAAAGTTTTCCAATCTACGCCTTAAAGTTCGCTCAGATGGAAGTGGGAATTTTTTTTTTAATAAACAATTGTAACCCCTTCTACCACACGCAAATTTAATTTGTAATGAAGACCTTATTGTGGCCTTCATCCAAGGAACCCATTTTTTCCCTGCTAAAATTTGGTTTTGGTCTCTATTGAAAATCTTTATCCTATTTTTAGTGATACTTCTATATTTGACTAACATTTTTAAATACTTTTGGCTAATTGACTTTTTCTCCTGCTTTAACTCCTTAATAGTATTGTTCTTTTCCTCTAAAAGATCTTGAAGAGCCCTAATTTCTGAATCTTTAAGACTTTCTTTATCTTCTACTTCTATCTGCATAGGTTCCACATAATCGATCTGAACAGTGGTGTGGTCCATATATTCATCTAAATCTTTTTCCTTAAATTCCTCATTCAAATAATCTACTTGAAATTCTTCATCTAAGTATTCTACCTGAACCTCTTCCATAAATTCTTCGCTTTCTAAATTAGTAATATCACTGAAACTCTTATGTCTATTAATTGATTCTACCATCAAAGTAGGGCACGCATTGTGTTTTAAATAAATCTTACCGTTAACATTATCAAAATTCTGTGATTCAAAATGATGGGAACACACTAATGAATTTTTTGTTGGACACCAATCAGGTCTATTAATAAATTCTAACCAAGCATTACGTTGTTCGATAATATTGGGAAAAGAGAATAATCTATCTCCATATCTACGATGACTAAAACAATTAGGAATGCTGCATGCCATTGTGTTAAATTAAAAAAATTGCACTTCTTTGTGTGACTAGTAAAAAACTGGAAGTTGGTCCAGTTTTTTAAAAAACTAAAATTGAATTTCACTCCATAAAACAATTTTGGTAGTTGAGTAACCCCGAAATGGGATTAACTTCAACTCCAAGATTGTAATATGGCAAAAAGGTTAAGTAAAAATAAATAGGTAGTAAAATATTAAATAATATAATAAAAACAATCTTACTGATGGACTTCCAACGCAAACCTCAAATTTAAAGCAGTCTCTAGTAAGAACGTCGATCTTCCTACAAAAAAAAATTGTGATTGTAGTTTTTTCGTGTATAACTAATCATAGTATTCAATTTTCGCAGAAAAACAGGATAAAAGCCGGACGCATTTTTACATTAGTGCAAAAGGGTTCAAATATTTGTAAATACAGAAAAACAGTCAAAGAAAAAACAGAATTTGTTAAAATTTGAATTTTTGGTAAATTTCAGAAATTCAATTGCACCTTATAGAGAAATTCAATTTACCTTCTATTCCAAACTTCAGTGCCTATTTTTACCACGTCTCCAGATAGTATTCCATGTCTCCAGATGTTATTCTATGTCTCGGATAACTAATTGCGTCCTCTTAAATAACAAAAGTGTTTTTACTATCGAAATACGGAAAAGTTATGCAAAACTTACCAGTCAAGATTCCCGCCGTTTTTTTAAATAAATGACAACTAGTAATACACTCACTAATACATTAGCAACCGTCCACTTAATTTTCGAATTCGGACGAAACGTCCACTTCGAAAGCACTTCGAAAGCCACCTGGCCACTCTCTTTATATGTAGGCTCACTAGCAGGGTTGGGACTTGAGGATGTGTAAAAGGTACTATTTTTGCCCAAAAAGGGTACTAGATTGAGATAATGTGGTACTAGATTATTTTTTAACTATCGTGCAACCAAAATCGTTTTTCATGCTTATTACATAGGAGTCAAGAAAAATCTAAATCTCGTAATTTTAGAGAAAAAATCCTTAACCCATATGGAATGACTTTTGAGCTGTAAATATAACCGTTCTCGGTCAAAAAATACTCTAAAAAAACTCCAAAAACCAATAAAAAATGTCTAGATGTATTTGTTTTAAATTTTCGCTTTTATTTCAACTTTAAATTTTTGTATAAACTCCATCTAAAAACTTAAATTTCGAGAAGTATTTTGAGCTATTGCTAATATAAATCATATTTTCATGGCCTACGATTGATTTTCATATCTCCCTTAATAAGACGAATTCAGTAGTCTTTAATTAAAGAGTTGTGGCGGGATCATTTAAAAAAGTACTTTTTTTCTAATACATAGAAAAGTGATGTCTTTTTAAAGGGAGCTATAAATTCAGATAAAATCATATTTTATATAAACCATGAAAAGGTACCAGATTCATGGGCTGTGGTACTAGGGTACTAAATGAGTCAAAAAGGTACTAGATCTAGTACATAGGGACTAAAGTCCCAACCCTGCTCACTAGGCATAAGTTTCACGATGGCCACTCTCTAGTTTGTATAGTCACTCTAGCGACGATAGAGCCCAAGATCATTATCAGAAGCTGAAAGTAATGTGGCATCTGGTTTAGAATATTAAAATTTGAAATCATGAAAGGTGATATCTTTGTTGAAAGCAGTGAGGCTTTAAAAATCCAACAAATTATCCGAAGTATACTTATATCTCGGGCAAAAGAAGGCGCGACTGTTCAGGAAATAAAAGGTTTGTATAACTGAAATTTTAATAATGTAAATTATATTCTTTTTCGTAGATGATTATTATGGGTATTGTGGGGAAGAATTTCCCTTTGGTGTCCAGATCATACAATTCATGTTAAATATGGGCGATGTAATTTATGATATTAGTCAGACTGGCGCATGGATTTTTCATATAAAAGAATCTCTAAACTCCCAGCATATCCTTAATATGGTTAAAAAACAAAAAAAGCCAAAACACGTGGTGGAACGAACTCGAATGGCGGATGACAGGAAAGTTGATAATCTGTACTTCAAGGATAACTACAGATATTGGTCTAATGATTCGCGTCACAGAAAGTTCAGTCGAAGCCGAATAGACTCCAGTTTAGCCAGTAAAAGTAATCATGCAGGTACTGGGGCATACCTCTATGACTATCAATTTCTTGGAGATGATTTCTTTCTTTCTATGGCGAAAATGGAATTAAATTGCAGTTTTCAGCCAGGTATTTATATTTATTTCTGTAAATAAATTATAGTCCACACACAATTCTACACAATTTTAAAGCCTTATTACCTATATTAACCCTTTCGCGGACAATGACGTCGATAGATGTCATATTACAGTTTTCTGTGGGAATACGACGACTATATACGTCAAAGGGCCATAAGCCCAATTCAGACTAAAGCGGCCCCGTTCAATCTTGCAGTCAATCATGCTGTCACAACAAAAAGCTTATTTGCACTAGACGCTCAATCATGCGCGCAAGCATCACTTATTTCGAAACAGCCAAACCGACAGCACACAACACTAAATATAAATTTAAAAAAAACTTATTCAGGGTATTCACAGTCGTCTTTTAAATTGCGGGTAAATTTACCGCTCGGTAATTCAGTCAAATTTAACAGATTTTTTACCGAGACGGTAACTTGGTTCATGTAAAACATAATTACCGGATTCGGTAATTGTATACATGCCTTGAGTCGTGTTTTCCGGCCCGGTTATTCGGTATCAAGAATCAACCGCGGGTGGCGCTAGTAATGTTTTTGGTTGTCAAATTTTCTCGCTTGCTTTTTGTTAATCTCATCGGACTGATGCAAATTTTTTCAATTTTGATAGCCGTTGCCACAATAGAAATTCAAAAGAATACATCAAACATGGATTTAAATGTATGTGACATATTTTACAATCAAATTCGCAGTTCATGGTTTGGTCACGTATCAAAAAAAAGCTCTGTTCTCAAATCTGTGCTGTGGGATGTTCACAGCAGAATATTTTCAGTCTTTTAATATTACCGAAAATACCGAATACCGAATACCGAAAATTAAAAGAGGATTGTGAATACCCTCAATATAAAGCAACACTTAATATAAATTAAAAAAATTTTTGTCCTTATATTTTTCACTTTTCGTCATCCACAACTCACTTCTTTGTCGATATAACTCGAAAAAGGATTCCCAAAAAAACTTTATCTTTTATATGCGACACCTTTTAACTACAAAAAATTACACTGAAATGACGAATTGATTGACAGCTTCGCCATACACGTTCAAGCATGCTGTCATTCAAAAAGTTCCCTTGAAAAATATCAAAATGATTTTGATATTGGCCAGCATGCTGTCAATTGTGGAATTTGCATCAATTTGCATGACAGCATCACCATAGACGTTCAAAATGCTGTCACAGCATGCGATGATTGACTGCAAGATTGAACGTGTAGGGACCGCTTGACGATTGAAGCTTCTCGAACAATGGGCCTTTCCACACGTGTATTCTTGCATCTGCGGATCGGGTTCTGATTGGTCAGTGACTAGTGGAGGGGGTTCTGCAAGTGATTTTCTATGGGTGAAATTATGATTTCTCACACTACGATGCTTCTCTACTCACGTTCAAACCACAATGCCAATATTCGCACTCACACATATAAAACTGACACAACTGGTAACAACAGCGTGTGGACCATAGACAATATATATAATAATAGACGCCCAACTCTGGCTTATTGACTGCGACGCTTCAGTGCCTGAAATCGGAACTATTTTGGTTTGAGTATTGGGTAGTTCTAACCTGTGCTAAACTTGGTTTGTGCCCTTGATACATTTTTCTCGCTAGAAAATCCAATAAAAATTTGAAAAAACAAAACCAATATCTTTTAAATGTTTTTTTATTTTAAATTTCAATATATCTTTAAATAGATATCACATTTTGTTTTGTTATTTTTAAATAAATATCACATTACTGCAGTAGCCGTGAAGACGAGGGACAAGGCAAATGTGTCGAACCAAGCGCTAGAGCTCCAGAGCCGTCCCAAAAGCAGTTTACAATCAAACGCAGCTACGATATAGGGAAGGCGATAGTGCCAGCAAAGCCCACCATAAAACTTAAGTGGGGCTTGATTTTGAGGCAACTTTGCCTCCGTCTTCATGGAATGCTCGAGTGTCTGGAACGACTGGAAGAGGAATTACAATTTATTGTAGCAAAGTAAAACTATCCCGAGATCATTACCTCGATTTCCTCAGATCCCAAATAATCACGTCTCTGACTGCAAAAGTATGCAGGTGTGGTCCTCACTGACTAAAGCTAAATATTCGCCCTCGGGCTCCCAAGAAACATCGTTAATGTAGTTTGTGTGACCTAGAAATACACCATGAAATTTTCTCAAAAATTGCAAATAAATGGAGATACCTTTCAGCAGTAAGTCACTGTGGAAAATTCTTAAGCAGTGATGCGCCCCAACCGCACAGAATGTCACAACTTTGGGCAAAACCGACAGCGAAGTCTCAGGGGCGAAACTGATGGCTCACAACGGGTTTCAAGGTACAACTGCTTCAATTCTACCCACTCAAACGAATCGTTCTCTGATTCTTCCTAAAATACCGGTGTTTTTAAGGATACTTGAAAAATTACCGGAATTAAAATGTGCCCCAAAATGAAGAAAAAAAAACTAACCTCAAATCATGGTCGAGTCGGAGAAAACATGCCACACGCGCGCCCTCATGCTTGAAAAGCGAAAAACACATGCGACATGTGCGCCGTCGTTTTTTGGAATCGGAACTATAATGAAAAATCGACTTTTTGTTCTAAGTTGACACACCGTGGTGTGGACTCGAACTGGTTGTCGTTATGTGTTGTCGTTACAACTGTGTGTGGAAATGCCCAATGAGATCAAAGCTTTCAACGGTAGGTAAGAAAACGAAACCTTTGATTTCATTGGTCGAGGAAGCTCAATCGTAATTGCAATCGTTAGTCTGAATTGGGCTATAGAGGGATAAGGGACTAAAAAGTGCCCCCATAGATATAAGCTTGTAATATTTTTCGTAAGTTCCCACAATTGCAATAAATAATTTCCCAGAATTTCTGTTAAAAAAAATGAGTAGTTTGGTGAAAATAAAATACAATATACAGCCATGTTCAAAAGTGTTAGGCACCCCCATTTTTACAAAGAAATCATAGATTTTGATAGAGCATTTGTGGAGTATTTTGAAGAAAAATATCCGGAAACACAAAAATAACCTGAAAAGGGCTATTCAGGAGGAATGGGATTTTATAAGTGACGACACGAAAATAGGCTTGTAGCGACAATGCCGAAAAGACTCGCTGCTGTAATAAGGGCTAGGGGTGGGCCCACCTAATATTAGTCAGATAAATAAATTTTGATATTCTTAAAATCACATTGTTTCACTATCATATTATATACACGTAAACAGGAAAAAATTGATTTTGAAATGGTGCCTAACACTTTTGAACATCGCTGTATATATATATTTTTTTAAATTAAAGCTCCGTTTTGATGAAAAGAATTGCAATCAGTTCGCTGAAAGTCTTCATTTTCATAAAAACAAAAACAAAAAAAATAAGTATAAGGAACCTGTTGCCGTAAATTGGTTGCTGCCGTAAATTAGTTTCAGGATTGTTTTAAAGAAGTTTTTTCGAACAGTTTCTCCGCAATTTCCCGTTAAAGTTTAAAAGTCGATTATCTCCAAACTACGTTTTGGCGATTGGTACAGGATAAGGTTCCAGGGAAGATATGATTGGCAAGTATTGACATTTTCCACAAAAGCTGGCCGAAAGTCTAATATTTTACGGAATAGGCCGAAACCGGGCAATTATGGAAATCAGTCGATGAATTGGGGCCTAAGTGTTGTTTTAACTTTCCTTTTGGTAAAGTCGAGTCGCCTATCAATTATTCTCGTTTTATTATAGCATAGTTTTTCATTAGTTTGTAATGGAGGAATCTAATGTAGCTCCCTTAATTGGAAAAATGACTTTTCCTTTTCTTTAAAACAAGTAAAGATCTTTAGAATTTGATGTTATACAATTGTTTATAACAAAAAAAATCCTAAATGTATGGAAAAAAAGCAGAAATGATTAAAAATTTGAAACAAAAATTTCTGGAATCTTTCTGCTTAGAAAGCAATGATTTCGAAAAGAATAAATTAGAAAACTATGAATCTGAAATAAAACTATAGTTCTAAGGCTTCATATTTATAAGTTTAAATATTGCCGAATACTTTAACTGAAGGGGAAATCATAAGAAATAATTGTTTCGCTGACTGTAGCTGGTCGTAATTAGAAGTTATCAAAAGATTTTGTGCTTTGGTATTTAAAAATTTTTGCACTTGCATACCGCTGTTTTATATCGATAAAAAGCCTCTCAAACATTCGACGACTTTCATGCATGACATTTTATTATCTTTCGGGCTGATATATAATTTTTGTATCCCTCAGGGCTAAAACAATATATTTTATTGCTAAATTGAATTTTAGATTATTTCACCATCGAAAAAAAAGAAAAATATCTTACTATCATACTGCGACTTTTTACCACTCAAATAATTAAAGCTTCGTCACATTAGACCTTGTATGCGTCACTTTACGACCTTTTCCCGAAGAAATCTACTATATTCAAGATAAATCGGTAAAAAGTATTTACGGCTGTGAAATACCATAAGCGTTTTTATGGTTTCTTTAAATATGAATTTGCAACCATTGAAAAGAAACGATAAATACATTTTTAAAAGCTTTTATTTAGCTTGCCTTCGTGTCTGTCTGTTTGTCTGTCTGTCAGATCAAATCTTGCAATCAAATTTTGACCTACTTCCACTCATCCGATTCACTTGAAATTTTGTACACTTATATAAGTCCGATGACAATACAATATTTTCTCTACTTCGTCCTTGTAAGGACAACGTCCTTGTAAGGAGGGACTTCGTCCTTGTAACGAGGGAAGGTCCTGTGAGGATAACGTGATTATCCTTTTCTCCAAATTTTCCGGGAAAAAATCTATTCTGGGGGTTTTTGGGGTCGCTGAATCCGAATCTGTCATTAAAAAGTATGTAAGGATAACGGAAGGTCCTGTAAGGATAACGTGATTATCCTTTTCTCCAAATTTTCCGGAAAAAATCTATTCTGGGGTTTCTTGGGGTCGCTGACTCCGAATCTGCCATCAAAAAGTCAGTAAGGATAACGGAAGATCTTGTGAGGATAACCTGATTATCCTTTTCTCCAAATTTTCTGGAAAAAAATCTATTCTGGGGTTTTTGGGGTCGCTGCATCCGAATCTGCCATTAAAAAGTCAGTAAGGATAACGGAAGGTCCTGTAAGGATAACGTGATTATCCTTTTCTCCAAATTTTCCGGAAAAAAATCTATTCTGGGGGTTTTTGGGGTCGCTGAATCCGAATCTGTCATTAAAAAGTCAGTAAGGATAACGGAAGGTCCTGTAAGGATAACGTGATTATCCTTTTCTCCAAAATTTCCGGAAAAAAATCTATTCTAGGGGTTTTTGGGGTCGCTGAATCCGAATCTGTCATTAAGAAGTCTGTAAGGATAACGGAAGGTCCTGTAAGGATAACGTGATTATCCTTTTCTCCAAATTTTCCGGAAAAAAAATCTATTCTGGGGGTCTTTGGGGTCGCTGAATCCGAATCTGTCATTAAAAAGTCTGTAAGGATAACGGAAGGTCCTGTAAGGATAACGTGATTATCTTTCTCTCCAAATTTTCTGGAAAAAAATCTATTCTGGGTGTTTTTGGGGTCGTTGAATCCGAATCTGTCATCAAAAAGTATGTAAGGATAACGGAAGGTCCTGTAAGGATAACGTGATTATCCTTTTCTCCAAATTTTCCGGAAAAAATCTATTCTGGGGGTTTTTGGGGTCGCTGAATCCGAATCTGTCATTAAAAAGTCTGTAAGGATAACGGAAGGTCCTGTAAGGATAACGTGATTATCTTTTTCTCCAAATTTTCTGGAAAAAAAATCTATTCTTGGTGTTTTTGGGGTCGCTGAATCCAAATCAAGACACTGGTTTAAATTTAGATTTTATTTTCAATTTGCTAGTCATATATTTCAAGTGTTCTTGGAATTTTGGTTAGTTAATAAATAACCAATATAAAATGAAAAAAAAGAAAAAAAAATCGAATAAATTTTGATAGGTTTTTAACCGATTTACCATATTTCATATTTTGTGCGAATAATTTTGTGAACAACTGTATATTATCCACATAGTGTATACTTGAACAAAAAACCGTAAAATGCTCATTTAAAAAAAAAATCCCTATTTATATTCTCGCCACTGTACATTATGACCATAGATACTATAGTTAGTAGCTTAGAAAACAGATTTTTAAAACACAGAGAAATGTACATCGATTTTGAGTGGTTGCATCCATTAAATTTTAAGCGTATCTCAGATTTACCTGATAATGCAATGGACAAAATATCTGATCTTTTAAAAGAATTCTCACCACATCAACAAAAATATGCTAAGAGAGCAATTAATCGATTTTGCAGTAAAATGGGATTCTCTCTCAAGGACACTACCTGAAGAATATACGTGTTCGTCATTAGAGCTTGAAATAGAAAATGAATTTAACCCTTTCAGACCCAAAATTTTTTTTTCTTCCGATTGCTACAAAAATGGCTGTACTATTATATTTCAATACCAGAATAACAAAAAAAAATTTAAAAAAAAATTTTGGGTCTGAAAGGGTTAGAACTCTCGACAAGAGGTAACACGATCACTGCTTTTGGGATTTTGAGCGAAATTTTGAGTCTGAGCCGAAATATAAACGTATTACGTCACCTAACACAATCGTATACAGTGGGTCTGAAAGGGTTAATACAGATGAAGAATTTCATGGAAATAGGAAAACTTGTAAGGAATATGTGTTATGTTGTTTTCATATTTTAAGGAAGTATAACTTGTATGCCAAAGCATACACCGAATTATTTTTAGCATATAGATTTTTGTTGACATTATCTGTAACTCAGGTTCAATGTGAAAGATCCTTTTCTAAACTTAAGTATATTTTAAGTAGATTAAGAAATAATTTAAGCCAAGAACATGTAGAATCTTTTATTTTAATGTCTTGTGAAAAAGATGTATTATACTCATTAAATAATGCAGATATAATTGAATATGTAGCACAAAGTAGTGAATCCATGAAAAAGTTATTGATTGGTTGATATAATTTGGTATTAAAACTTGTCATCATTAAATTTTACTTTTAAACCTCATGCATTTTTTTAACCTCGATGTCATTACGCTGTCAAAACGTTAATTATTCATACCAAAATATGAACTTTAAGAGCTAAGGTATTTGATGAGAATTTAAAATAATTTTCATAAAATGGGGCCGATAAAATTATTTTGCCCCGGGCCGTTTTGAAGAGCCAGTCCAACCCTGAAGTCGCCTATCAATTATTCTCGTTTTATTATAGCATAGTTTTTCATTAGTTTGTAATGGAGGAATCTAATGTAGCTCCCTTAATTGGAAAAATGACTTTTCCTTTTCTTTAAATCAAGTAAAGATCTTTAGAATTTGATGTTATACAATTGTTTATAACAAAAAAAATCCTAAATGTATGGAAAAAAAGCAGAAATGATTAAAAATTTGAAACAAAAATTTCTGGAATCTTTCTGCTTAGAAAGCAATGATTTCGAAAAGAATAAATTAGAAAACTATGAATCTGAAATAAAACTATAGTTCTAAGGCTTCATATTTATAAGTTTAAATATTGCCGAATACTTTAACTGAAGGGGAAATCATAAGAAATAATTGTTTCGCTGACTGTAGCTGGTCGTAATTAGAAGTTATCAAAAGATTTTGTGCTTTGGTATTTAAAAATTTTTGCACTTGCATACCGCTGTTTTATATCGATAAAAAGCCTCTCAAACATTCGACGACTTTCATGCATGACATTTTATTATCTTTCGGGCTGATATATAATTTTTGTATCCCTCAGGGCTAAAACAATATATTTTATTGCTAAATTGAATTTTAGATTATTTCACCATCGAAAAAAAAGAAAAATATCTTACTATCATACTGCGACTTTTTACCACTCAAATAATTAAAGCTTCGTCACATTAGACCTTGTATGCGTCACTTTACGACCTTTTCCCGAAGAAATCTACTATATTCAAGATAAATCGGTAAAAAGTATTTACGGCTGTGAAATACCATAAGCGTTTTTATGGTTTCTTTAAATATGAATTTGCAACCATTGAAAAGAAACGATAAATACATTTTTAAAAGCTTTTATTTAGCTTGCCTTCGTGTCTGTCTGTTTGTCTGTCTGTCAGATCAAATCTTGCAATCAAATTTTGACCTACTTCCACTCATCCGATTCACTTGAAATTTTGTACACTTATATAAGTCCGATGACAATACAATATTTTCTCTACTTCGTCCTTGTAAGGACAACGTCCTTGTAAGGAGGGACTTCGTCCTTGTAACGAGGGAAGGTCCTGTGAGGATAACGTGATTATCCTTTTCTCCAAATTTTCCGGGAAAAAATCTATTCTGGGGGTTTTTGGGGTCGCTGAATCCGAATCTGTCATTAAAAAGTATGTAAGGATAACGGAAGGTCCTGTAAGGATAACGTGATTATCCTTTTCTCCAAATTTTCCGGAAAAAATCTATTCTGGGGTTTCTTGGGGTCGCTGACTCCGAATCTGCCATCAAAAAGTCAGTAAGGATAACGGAAGATCTTGTGAGGATAACCTGATTATCCTTTTCTCCAAATTTTCTGGAAAAACTATTCTGGGGTTTTTGGGGTCGCTGCATCCGAATCTGCCATTAAAAAGTCAGTAAGAATAACGGAAGGTCCTGTAAGGATAACGTGATTATCCTTTTCTCCAAATTTTCCGGAAAAAAAATCTATTCTGGGGGTTTTTGGGGTCGCTGAATCCGAATCTGTCATTAAAAAGTCAGTAAGGATAACGGAAGGTCCTGTAAGGATAACGTGATTATCCTTTTCTCCAAAATTTCCGGAAAAAAATCTATTCTAGGGGTTTTTGGGGTCGCTGAATCCGAATCTGTCATTAAGAAGTCTGTAAGGATAACGGAAGGTCCTGTAAGGATAACGTGATTATCCTTTTCTCCAAATTTTCCGGAAAAAAAATCTATTCTGGGGGTCTTTGGGGTCGCTGAATCCGAATCTGTCATTAAAAAGTCTGTAAGGATAACGGAAGGTCCTGTAAGGATAACGTGATTATCTTTTTCTCCAAATTTTCTGGAAAAAAATCTATTCTGGGTGTTTTTGGGGTCGTTGAATCCGAATCTGTCATCAAAAAGTATGTAAGGATAACGGAAGGTCCTGTAAGGATAACGTGATTATCCTTTTCTCCAAATTTTCCGGAAAAAATCTATTCTGGGGGTTTTTGGGGTCGCTGAATCCGAATCTGTCATTAAAAAGTCTGTAAGGATAACGGAAGGTCCTGTAAGGATAACGTGATTATCCTTTTCTCCAAATTTTCCGGAAAAAATCTATTCTGGGGGTTTTTGGGGTCGCTGAATCCGAATCTGTCATTAAAAAGTTTGTAAGGATAACGGAAGGTCCTGTAAGGATAACGTGATTATCTTTTTCTCCAAATTTTCTGGAAAAAAATCTATTGGTGTTTTTGGGGTCGTTGAATCCGAATCTGTCATCAAAAAGTATGTAAGGATAACGGAAGGTTCTGTAAGGATAACGTGAGTATCCCTTTCTCCAAATTTTCCGGAAAAAAATCTATTCTGGGGGTTTTGGGGTTCGCTGAATACGATTCTCAAGCTAAAAAGCCTGTAAGGACATCTCAAATGTAAGGATATATATTCGAAGACTAAAAAGAACAAAATTAAAAAAATAAAAATTTTTTTTTTTAAAAAAAGCTTTTATTAAAAAAATGCACTAAAAAGAAAAAAAAATTTCTGGACGCTGTGTATCACAAATATAAAAGCTTTTAAAAAGCGAGATAAAGCATAAAACAATAAAATAAACATTTATCTCGCTTTTTAAAAGCTTTTATATTTGTGATACACAGCGTCCAGAAAATTATTTTTTTCTTTTTAGTGCATTTTTTTAAATATAAGCTTTTTAAAAAAAAAAAAATTTTTTAATTTTTTTTTAAAAGTTTGTTCTGTAAATCGGCAACTGAATTCAATAAAAAAATTAAGCAGCTGCAAAACTTGTTACAGTTAAAATTCGACAAAGGTCCAGTTTATCTAAATTTGAGTTAATACAATAGACAATAGTGCTGTGACATCGAAGAAAAACATCGATGTTCGATACATCGATGTTTTAAAACTGAAAATATCGACGCCACAAAAACATCGGACTAAAAACATCGATGTTCTTAAAACATCGATGTTTTTTCAATAAATAAAGAACTTTTAAAAGTGGATTAATAAAAGTCATTTTAAAGAAAATCTTGACTCTTTATTAAATATATTTATTAGTAGTAACACTTATGCAAAAAAAATACTGCCGCAAACTAGTCCAAACCCCAATATTTATTATTCACACTGTGGAGGTGGAGAAGTTTGTCTACAGGCAACTTCGTTTACTGCTCACAATGTTTCCTGTCGCGGAAAATAGCCTTTCAGAGTTATATAAAAATTTTGTCACATACAACACAACACAATCACTTATTTGAAATAAGTGCGACGTGTGTGATAGACTATAAACTGAAACAGAGTCTAAATCTAACCTAATAACAACAGCGTAAGGTGACATTTAACCATTTAAATTTAGCATACAATGCGAACCGCAGGTTTTTACTTTGGGCCTGGGCATACAACTGGGCGATATCGCCTAAGCAATGATTTTTTAATACACACGGTATGCAATCTCAGCGTGTATTCCTGGCTTAAGATGTGGATGGATACTAAACATCGGACACCAAACATCGGACACAAAACATCGATGTTATAAAAACATCGGAAAGAAAACATCGATGGGAAAAACATCGATGTTTTGGATAAAACATCGATGTTTTCAAAACATCGATGTCGATGTCACAGCACTAATAGACAATCCTGAATTTCACTGCAAATTTTAGTTCAATGACAATAAGAGGACTAAACGCCTTTAGATTTTGGTTTTTAAAGAGTACAATCAAACTTTTTTTTTTAAATAAATGAAATTCTTCAAATTTTGAATTAATAGGCTGTTTTGTATCAATATGAAAAATTTTATAATATTTTTATTTCGTACGTGACTAAAATTAGTTTTAAAGTTAGATTTAGCAAGCAAACATATTTTTTCGAACCTTATAAAAGCTTTTTCTCGATACTACGAGCTTTTCAGAAAAAGTTTTTTTTTGCAATTACAAGAACTGTATTGATGTGCTTTTAAAGCAATAATGAAAAGCGGTTCGTAGAAAAGGTTTTATAAGACTTTACAACAAACTTTATTTTTGTTTTATACAATACGAACTTGCATTTTATTAAAGTTTTTCGTCATAATTGAGGTTTTTAAGTTTCTTAAAGAAGTACTGACTGAACTGCATGCTGTTGTGTTCATAACTCATTTTATGAAATTTTGCATTAAGGTATCGATAGGAAAACTGAAAAGAACCACTGATGGATCCAAAGTCGAGCTGTGGCATTATTCCGCAAGCGAATGTAAACGAAAATCCGAAAATCCCAATATTAATGAAATAGGGATTTTCGTTAACATTGATACTGCACGCTTGCGGAATGCCGCCTCTGGAGCAAAGTAGATTAATGCGAAAACAAGTAATAAAAGAATTTCATTGTTAAAAATTGTTAAAAAGAGGATTATAAGTAACAAGGAAAATTGCAATTAAAGCCAAATTACAGTGAAGGTGTCGTGTATTGCATTGGACCGCTCACAATACTGGTCGGCACTCGCTAACGAGAGGTGAGGGTGAACCAGTTTTATAATTTTGGCACCGTCACCTGAGTTTCAGTTTTTTTAGACGCGGAAATTTGAATTTATTCAAAGAAAAGTGAATTTTTCACGCAATCAAAATCATAGGGTTTTGATGAGAAAATAAGAAACCCGTTTGCCTGCTATTTCTAAAATTAATAGTTTTTAAATAATGGGAAACGGCATACGATAATCAACTTTTGGTCGAAATCTGTTAACCGGAAGTAACCAAGATGGCGGCTTTTTAAAAATCGTTTTTCTTAATTTACTCCAAAACTACGCATTTTTTATTAGTGTTAAGGATGACAAAACCTGGAGAAAATGTTTTGACAGACATTTATCCCACGATATAAATCGAAGTATAAATCGAAGGGTGGGGGGGAAATCCCATCATGCTACATATTTTTGGAATGTACTCTTCATTACTTTTCATTTGAGGTACCACACACCCCCCTACCACCCCCCAGAAAAAAGTTTCATACAAAGTTTGAGGACCCCTGGAAGGGACAAGGGGGGCGAGCGACGCTATTTTGGATAGGGGATGCTTCCCTCTATCCAGTGGCGTAGCGAGGGTTCATGGCGCCCGGGGCGGAAGTAAAATTTGCCGCCCTAAAATGATTTTTCTATTACTGACGTTTCCACCGAAAAATCCATATTTTGAAAATGACGCATACTTGGATTGGCGTGTCGTTTACAAGTAAATTCCCGTGTTTTTGTTGATAGGCAAATGTCGACCAATAATTCGTCTCTTGTTGAAAATGACACGATAATCATAAAGAGGATGTGAATACCAATTAGCGCCACATTTTTAAAATATCAATTGTGTCACTCTTTTTATACCCGTATGGTAAAACCAATGGGTATACTAACTTTGCCTTACCGTTTGTAACACCAAGATCCCGTCATCATACACACCAGTGTAGACATGGGTAACGCAGTAAAATTTAGTGCGCTGATACAGTAGCGCAAGCGCAGTACACTGTATCAGCGCAGTGCGTTAACGCAATTGCGCCATATGGCGCACCGGTTGGAACCATCGTCATTATGGCTACGATTTTTTGCCGCGCTGTCAATTCGTTGTGTGAAACAGTCAATTTTTCGATCAAGAGGAGGAACAAACAAAATAACTCAATACTGCGCTGTGTATCATATGTATTTACAATAGACATGAGATACAGTGCTGAGTTGAGTTACTGCGCTAACAAGACCCATGAAAAGAGAATATGTATACATAACAAGAAATTGTGTTTTTGGGCTTGTCTATAAGTCAATGTGCGAGAAAGCAAGACAAGGCGATATTTCCCCTCTATCGTATTGAATACATATGTAAAAATTTCCCCAACAGTTGGCTCAATAACCAAGTTGTTTCGTTTGACTCGTTTGCGTTATGTGCGCTATTGCGCTACTAAATATTTTATTCGTGTATCAGCGCACATAGCGCAGTATACTGTATCAACGCAATGGCGCAACGCAGCGCTGCGTTACCCATGTCTACACCAGTGTGTTTATAATGATCAAAAAAGTCGATTTCTGGATATCCGTCCGTCCGTCCGTCTGTGGCGCGTATTGCGGACCCAAGGAAATTTTGCACAAAGCCGTTTTTCCTAAAATGCGAGGTTCAGTTCGTTAATGTGCAAAAACGGACTCGCCATATGAACTAAACGTTTATTACGAATTTCTCAAAAACGGTGCATCTTATCAAAAAAGTCCAAGAACAAAAGTTGTTTAGGACACGTTTTTACATAAAACTCCCATATATCAAAATCCAATTGGAAGAACTTTTAAAAAAATCTTATGGGAAAATTCGACTTCAAATTGGAATTTTGATACCACCCTTCGCCGTTCAATTAAACTTGAAAAAATGTCATATCACCATACGGGTCTCCAATAATTGCCAGATTGGCAATTAAAGCTTTTTTATGTTTCAACGTGAAGACTGGTTTAAACCAAACGTTACTCAAACACTGATTGACCAGTACAAAAGTTATATTAAAAATTGTAAGCAATAATTTCAAATTTTTTTTAAAAGAAAAAAATGTTTGTCACATGTTTTTACAAAAACACTTTTCTGGCTTTTTGGACTGAAAATTCTGTTATTATGCTGTCGAAATCGATTTATTTGGTTAATTCTTCCTCAATTGACAAAAGAGCCAAGTTGCTTAATCTTAACGTGCTCATAGTCGATCTCAAATAATTTTTTATAAGCTTTAGCTTCGAAAAACTCCTTTCGCAACTTGCTACGCTTATTCCTATTGTTAGAAAGATTCGAAGCATTGTCGCTATATCTTTTAACACCCAATTTTTTCATTTGTTCCAAAATGTGTTGAAACATTTTTTTAAATTTGTTCCGAAATGTCGTGAATTTGCCGCCCCATAAACAGTGCCGCCCGGGGCGGACCGCCCCCCCCTTGCTACGCCACTGCCTCTATCCCTCCCTATACACCAAAAATCTGTAGCGTCATTGGCCGCGTTCAGACGTGGGTGAAATCAACCGAGTTACTCCGGGTGAAAAACTCTGCTTGCGTTCTCACGTAGTGTTTTTCAACTTTTGCGCTGCAGTGTATTTACACATGCTGTGTCAATGTGTGCGTGTGTCGCATAAATTTTTCTTTTCTTGGGAATTTTGGATTTCATTTGAAGCGGTCTCTGGTAGAGTAAACATCAAAAATTTCGATTTTATTCAAAATGAATAATAAGAAGCGAATTGCGGTTGCAATGATTTCTGCTGCATTGACTTTATCGGTATTAGAATCGGAATCAGATGAATGTAATGAAGAACATATTCCTAAGAGAAAAAGACTGTGGATAAAGAAGTGGAGGGAACGTCGTGGAAAAAGGGACAGTTTTTCATTTTTAACAAAAGAACTTCAAGTTGTGACATTCGGTTTATCCACTGCAATTTCTTTTAGTATTTCAGCATATGCTTGTTCCTTTTTTACTTTGTTCAAGTACTCCACATCATTGCTATCATAAATACACCGGAATTTTTCAAAAAGTTCAATCAAATTCACAGTCTGCTTCTTATTCCAATTGGCCATTTTCATTTCACTCGCACTTTACACGACAACTAGAATTGAACACTTCAAAAGTCAGACAGCGAATGCGGTGCAGGTAGCAATAAAAATTTTGTGAACCCCCACCATTGAACTCTATGTGTGTATGTGTTTTCAACCAAGTTCACCCGGCCTAGCTAGCAGATGAATTCCCCGCATACACCCGATAGCGTCTGGCCCGTAAAATCGAGTGGAAACTTGGTGAAGTCAACCAGTTTCACCCTCGTCTGAACGCGGCCATTGTCGCTAAACTGAACTCTTGCCAAAATACTAAAACGTATGTCATTTATCGCGATCTGTCACCCATTTAGCACCACCTGGGGTGCGTTCCTTTATTCCCGAGTAAAGTAAAGGTTGGGTTTGTCAAAGTTCGAACAGCTGATTGCCAAAGTTGAAATTTTACCGACGTTAACTCTGATTAAAAGAACAATACATTAAAAAAAATAGAATTCTCCTTGATGTCGTATTTCTCATTTACAAGGACCACAATAAAATCCTCCATTATTCTGCACAAAACTCATTCGAAACTACGAGACGAATTGACAGTTGATTGACAGTTGTAACCGTCTCGGTTAACTTTATCGCGTTCTTTAATTACAATTAAAGTTAACTTTCTCCAACTCAGCTCTCGAGCAGAGTTGAGAAAAGTAACTTTGACAGCATAACTTTGGCATTTAGGAACGGCAGTAAAGTTTACTTAGCGTTAACCGTAGGCATTTAAGAACGCATTTCTGTTTACCGCGGTTAACCACGGTTAATAAAAGAACGCACCCCTGACAAGGTCGCCGTAGAACATTTTTTTCTTAGTTGGACCAAGATCTAGATCCCGCAATAAATTTCGTTCCGGTAACTCGTCGTTTTTTTAACAACGAAACCGCGGTATAAATCGCGATTTGTCGCCCATTTAGCACCACTTTGGAAGGTCGCCGTAGAAGAATTTTTTCTTAGTTAGATCAAGATCCAGGTATTCAAACATATTTCGTCCCGTAAACTATTCGTTGTTTTTTGTTTTACGGCTCCCGCTCTATTGGGACATACTGTGAAACTTTCAATAGATTTAAGAGCAAATTTCCCGGTCCATGTGTCGTACTTTTACCTTATGGAAAATGTTTCCTATCAGTGGAAAGAAGTCGTCGTTGAGGACATAAATCGCAGTACGGATTTGGTTTCTGAGTTATTGGGAACTAAAAAATTGCCCTCGGTGCGTATACCAGCTTTCGCCTTTGCTTTTATAGATATGTGGATATTGAAGGCTATCTTCCTCTCACATTAAGGTTATTATCCGAAAAAATCTAGCGGCGAAAAACAGAAGCTTACTATTATAGCTGTTAATTGCACAGGTTTTTGTTATCTAAAACGTTATTGCCACAACATACGGGTTAATTACATAACTAAAAAACAATTTAAACCCACAAAAAACTCCCATACGTTTTTTTTAATGATCCATATAGCTCTCTTATTCGGATCATTAAAAAAACAAGTAATGAAATTTTTTTTGAAAAACACCAAGTTTTCCATAATCGAATGATTGAATCATCAAAAACTTATTAAAAAAGTTTTTTTTCTAGGATATCGTGTATTGCAATCGGGATTTTGTATATCTGGACAAACCATACCTGATGCCATTCAACGAGTCAGAAATTGTACTTATATTTCTCCCAAAGTAATAGTTAACATTGGATCAGTGGATATATTGCATGGTCGTGATCTTCTGGACATTAAATATGACTTTTTGGAATTAATAAAGGAGCTCGAAGCCCAACATGTGAAAGTGATTGTAACGACGTTGGCTCCTTTGGCTAATAGTGGACATCAACCAGAACTTAAAATGAAATTGGATCGTTTTAATGATTTCCTTAGACGAAAATTTTCCAATGACATTATCGATTCGTGGTCCTGTATGGTGAACAGTAACGGTCAGACTTTATATGAATGTTATCAAGCGTAATGTTTTTATTCATTTATATTTGTATATTACAAAAACACATAATTTGATTAATTTTAGTGGAGCTCGCTATGTCACCGGAAGCAGTCAACCACATGTGTTTTGGAACAAACTGGGAAGGCAGAGAATTTTAAAGCTTATTAAAAAGGCTATAGCGGATTTTTAAATAGAATTGTCAGGCAAAATTTTAAATTGTAAGTCTCCGAGCTGACTTTTTAGACTTTAAGAAAAGTTACAAATCTAGCAAGGTAAATAATCACCCGTATTGCGATTGTGGTGTCGTTTTCGACAAGAGTCGTTTTCTTCTTGTCGAAAACGCCTCTTGTCGAAAACGATACGGTAATCGCAATAAGGGTGAATACTAGCAATAGTGTAGTTTAGAGTAAAAAGTTATAATTGTTTAGCATCTTAAAATAACTATAGTTTTTTTTGTATGTTTTGTCATATATATATATATATATATATATATATATATATATATATATATATATATATATATATATATATATATATATATATATATATATATATATATATATATATATATATATATATATATATATATATATATATATATATATATATTTAGATTTGTAACTACCTATTTAAAAAAACCATAGACCAGAAAATGTAATTGGTATGTATCTGAATAGTGTCATAAATTTGTGTAGATGAGTACAATGCATATTTTTTTTCTTCGGTCTAATGATTATGGGATGCTTGGAGTTATTGGCCCCAATCACAGAAAACGCCGTTTGCAAAGTGAGTGCGTTTCTCGCGTTTTTCGATCATTGAAAACGTTCGAAGGGAGTTGTGAATCATTCACGTTTGACGTTTCAAATACGCGCCACTTTCATTGCGTATCTGAGTGAGGCACAAAAGGCAAAAATGTAATTTTAAAGGATTTAATTGAATAATTAGTACATTTTTAACTTATTATTATAGGAAAAGAACAACAAACCTAACTTTTTTAGCTGTCAAAATTAGCAAAAACACAAAAAAAAAAAACTTGACGAAAGTTTCGTTAAACGCCGTATTCAATGATACGACGTAAAGTGAAAGTGAATCGAATGGGTGAAGGGAATCTCAGATACGCCGTATTCCATGATAGGCACCATTAACCCGCATCCATCGTTTGTATCAATTTGATACAAATTTAGAATATTAATTATTATATTGTTTTAACGTTTGAATAATTTCAGTTGAATTTTTGGCTACCTTCCTAACTTTTCAAAACATAAAAAAAAAACATTTGACAGATGCCGCAAAATGTACCGTTAGGGTTCTACAAAATTTGTAACAAATCCAACGGTGTGTATCATTTTGATACACGTGCCAATTTTGTTATCACCTGCAGCTTGTTGAATAATTCATTTTTTTTTTATCAAAAAAAAATGAAAAAATTCATAATGGCTAGTACGTCAAGTGAAGATATATCTGGTAGTGATATTCAAAGTTATCCATATGGAAATTATGTACCAAACGAAAGTGATTCAAAAGTTGCCGACTTAAATAAACCAAGTGTAATATCGGACATAGGCTCAAAGAAAAGTAATCCGGGGTGTGGGGGCAGTAAGTGGTGGGGGTAAAATGAATCTGAATCTTGGTTTTTCCCCTATGTTACTTTCTCGATCATTTAAATCAGGCCTGGCCAACCCAAATCGTTCCACGGGCCAATCTGATGATTCATTTTTTTTGGCGGGCGGCACATGAAAAAATAAAATAACCGCAATTTCTTAAAAAAAAATTTCAAATAATATTTTATGTTGTTTTTTAACAGTCACTTGGTTTAAAAAAAAAATTAGAACAAAATGCAAAAAGTTGAGCATAACCCCACGACTCCATTGGGCTTTTAAAAATCATGATTTTTTCCCCCACTCCATATTTTGGCGAATAAAGAAATCAGCGTGTGGGCATCTTCAGTCATGATTTTTCACATTTATCGTGTCTCCATAGCGTACTTAGAAATGTCAACGCGAAACAAAAATTGCTTTTAGCCGCTATTCTTGTGTAAAAAAAAATTCTACTTTTCAGTAGCCGAAAAAATCATGACAGTAAGGAGATTTAAATCATGATGCAAGATTTTTTGAGTCTCCATTAGACTTTTTCTTGATTGGATTTAAATCCAATCTGGAAAAGAGTCTAATGGAGTCGTGGGGTAAGAAAAAAATATTTGCTAAACAAATATATGTATAAATGGACTTATCTAAATGTAAATGTATACGAGTACCTAATACTTATGTAAAATAAAACATAACAAAAGCTAAAATTGCCAATCTGGCAATTATTGAAACCCCGTATGGTGATTTAAGCGAACGGATATATCCAAATTCCACTTTGAAGTCAAACTGTCCAAGAAGATGTTTTAAAATTTATTCCAATCGGATTTTGAGGTATGGGAGTTTTATGTAGAATCATATCCTAAATAACTTTTGTTCTTGTACTTTTTAGATAAGAGGCACCTTTTTTGAGATATTCGCAAAAAACGTTTTCATTTGTTATGAGGGGTACCCCCCCCTAATAGTCCATTTTTGCCCATTAACGAACTTAGCCTCGCATTTTACGAAAAACGAATCTGCGTAAAATTTCAAGTCTGTAGCTCCGCGCCACAAACGGACGGACATGCACAAATTAATTTATTTTATCATCCTAAACACATTGGCGTAATTCATTTTTGTGTGTAATGACGGGATCTTGGCGTTACAAACGATAAGGCAAAGTTAATATACCCTTTGGTTTCACCATACGGGTATAAAAATTAAATTGTAAAATTGCATATAAACTTTATGAGCAGTTTTAGTATTTTGTATTTTATTAGTTACATAATTTTTTTTTTTTGAAAATTTCAAATCATTTGGCGGGCCGCATTTTCAAACGTCGCGGGCCGCGGGTTGGCCACCGCTGATTTAAATGGATACAACTGGTACGTTTTGAAGTGGTTGGATCAAGACCATTATTAGGTTAAAAAGTCAGAAATGGCGATTGGTATACAATATCTTTCAGGGGACGATATGTCTTCATCCAGTGGCAATAACGGGGACGGTCTAGAATCGGAGTTTGTCGGCAGAGCTGTAATTGAAACAAGTGGAATTTCCTCGTATTTTGATGGTACTACCCAGAAGTTACTTTATCCAGAGAAATTTACTGACACTTCGATCACTGGAGCCTTTTTAGATTCGACAAAAATAAGTTCGGTGATTGTTAGCACAATTGGAGGGGGCGGAGCAAATCTTCAAGAATTTCAATTATATAATTAAAACACCATTAAAAAACATAATAAAACCCAGCAAAAAATATTTGGTTTTAATTGTCGATATTAGATAAAAATAAGAACATTTTACCTTAAAAGTAAAAATTTCATCTTTGGTTTTCATGAAATCTACTAGTGGGAAAATTGTTCTTGAGTGGCGTTTTTAATAATAATTCAGAAACTTTTTCATAACAAATAGATGTCTTTACTTTTCGTCTTCGTGTCCATTACAAATAAATTTTAACGTTTTTAGCGACTGTTTAAAAATTTTAATTTTACTGGTAAACTTAAATTTTTTCATTGATTAAAAGAAGTGATGTGGTTACAAAGGATAATTAAAAATTGAAAAATTATTTGTATTAGATAATACGAGTACCTGTTATTAATTATAGATTTCACCGTTTTATTTGCAATAGAAAAATACAAGATTTGATGTTGGTCAAAATGTTTTTAAAAATCCAAAAAAAAACCAAAAGACAGCCAGTGGGTTGGGCTTTTTAAAAAAAACCCCGGGTTTTTCACAACCCTGCTTGGATTAACTTTCCCATACTTATAATCTAATGTTATTTTGGAAAAAAAATCTTGATTTTCTTAATTTTTACAATTGTTTAATTTCACGATACGATAAAATAGTAGCAAGTAATTTTAGTGCTGTGACCATTGAATACTTTTCAAATCAACACCTTCCTGCACCATCTCCCAGAGAGGAGACATTTCTCTCAACCTCTCAACATGTTTAATACACTTGTCAGCGGTGTAGTCAATTTCTTCCATCGTTGTGAATCGTCCAATGCCAAACCTAAAAGAAAAAAAAGTGATATTCTTTAATTCTATATACTGTAGGGTGGCACTCAGGGGCAAAGATACAGGAGTTTAGTAAGACTCAAAATTTAAAAAAAAATAAGTGAAGCAAAGAAATAGCTGAAAGAGATTCAACAGATGTACCAGCAAGACGAAAATATGGATAGTTTGTTGAATGAATACGAAATTTGGTGAAAATGGGAAGCAGTCAGAGGTTATTTTACTGCAATCAAAATATCAAAGAAATGTGAACATTTTTCTCCGCGAGTACACCAGTTTCTGAAAATTTTGTCCACGCTTTTCGTATCAACATCGTCTGCTGGATTTAGGAATGCCATGGAACATGATCGTCTAGGTCACGCATAGTCCAAGTGGTAAAATACTTGGCCCGTATTTCGGAGGTCGGTGCTTCAATTCAAGTCCACTCAACTTGCTTTACGAAATGAATAGTGATAATTGCAGCTTTGTGCTAACGCCATCATCGGTCTAGATTGCTATCACGGCCTCTGCTGTTGTTGGGTTCCAATGTAAAAACCTTACAAATGTTGTAATTCATCCATGGTTCGCAATCCATGTAAAACTGTAGGTGCGGAGCCGGGGAGAAATTGATATGAAACCTCAATTGAGGAGGCCCGAGGATGATGATGACGTATATAAAATCCAAAGAGATTGTGGACAGGATAGCGTAGATAATGACGTCACTGTTCTCTATTTGAGGCCTCCGTTGGCATTTTTATAATGTGTCCCGGCGCCACTTTTCTAGGGCTGCATTACATTGTCCCGAATTAAAAAAAAACACTCCGGACGCCCTTAACTAGAGCATAACGTCCGTGAAGAAAAAATCACGGGATGGAAACCCTAATTTGAGGGAGTATTTGACCTTGGCAGCTCAAATTTTTCGCCTGCAACGCAACAATTTCTACTTGCATGAATTTCTTTAAATGAAACGTTTCAGAATAGTTTGAACGAAAAGACTGTAAAAACGTTAAAAAAAGCTTTTATTTAAAAAAAATACTTAGTGCAAGCAAAAAATAATTTTGCGTTTCAGAATAGTTTGAACGAAAAGACTGTAAAAACGTTAAAAAAAGCTTTTATTTAAAAAAAAATACTTAGTGCAAGCAAAAAATAATTTTTTGGTACTGTACACCCCTGGCCAAATGAACCGAAACAAGCAATTTTTGTGCTTTTCTGGAACTAAAGGCTCTGTTTTTTTGGGCTTAACCCCAACGGTGCACCTTATCAAACCTTATCAAAAAAGTGCAAGAACAAAAGTTATTTAGGACATGATTCTACATAAAACTCCCATACATCCAAATCCGATTGGAATAAATTTTAAAAAATCCTATGAAAAGTTTGACTTCAAATTGGAATTTTGATACAACTGTTCGCCGTTCAATTAAAATTCAAACATTGCCATATAACCATACGGGTTTTCAATAATTGCCAGATTGGCAATTATAGCTTTTGTTATGTTTACATTTGACATATGATAATATATATGACATATGATATTTACTATGAGTTTAAAACCTGAAATGTCGCCGTTTCAGAAACCGGTTTTTTTAGAACGGTGGAAATTCAATTTAGCTACCAATTTTATTTAAGTAATTAAACGTGTAATTAAATTACTTGTAATTGAATTACATGTAATTGAATTACTTTGTAATTGTAATTACATGTAATTCAATTACTTTGTAATTGATGAAAAATAATTACTTGTAATTAAATTATTTGTAATTAAAAACAAAAACAATTACATGTAATTACAATTACAAATTCAATTACATGTAATTCAATTACAAGTTATTTAATTATTAATTAAATTACTTTGTAATTATTAACGCCCAACTCTGCTTGAAAGTATGTTTTTTCCGAAGTAGTCGGTTTCAGCACTCGTACGCCACCTAGAGCAAAAAAAAATTTTTTTTTCTTTAACTACATAAGTTTTTCTGTGGCAATTCACGTTCTGTCCAGAGGAGAACCTGACCTTCGACCGCTGGTACGATCGTTATCAGACATTTTTCAGGCGGCTCTCACCAACGCGCAGAAAGTCAGCCTTCTGACTGAAAAGCTTAATGACATCGACTACCAGAAGTTCGCCGACGCAATTTTGCCAGCATCGAAAGCCGACGTAGCGTTTGACGTCGCAGTGGAAAAATTGAAATCGTTGTTTGCGCGCACAGTCAATATTCGTGCGGCGTTTGAGGGTTTTCGAAGTTGAGCGTGAATCAGGTCAGAAGATGAAGGAGTTTGCGAGCAGAGTCAACATGCGCTGTGAGAAATTCAATTTAGCAACGTGTGAGGTCAGCGATCTAAAGGTGCTCCTTTTCGTCAAAGGCCTGAACGACCATCACATTCAACAGAAGCTGAAGATCAAGATCGAGGAGAACGAGAAGGTGCGAGCAGCCGCAGCAGTTCCAAGCAGCGCCATTCCCAAGCTCACGGTTGATGAAATCTGCGAGATGGCAGTCGCGTTGGAGAGGCTGAGAACCGACTCATCTTTGACTGATCAGCAGTGCTTAAAGGTCAAATCAACTACGTCCAGCAGCGAAGCTCTTGTCGTACAGCAGCGAAGTAACAAGCCCAAGGGCGGGCAAAAGGGAAATCAGCGAACATTAAGAGGTCAGCAGTCCAGACAGGATGATCCCTTGGCGGTTCCCCTTAACAATTCCCATTTCTGTGGTGCGCTTCACTGGCATCGTGACTACCCCTTCCTAGAAACGCAATGCCCCAACTGCCAACAGGGGGTCACAAGGCCAGTCACTGCGAGGCGGCAGCAAAGTACCTGGCTTGGGAGAAGGCACGCAGAGAGTGAAACCGATCCAACCGGAATTCGTGGCGTCGTCGCAGCAACGCCGTTCACTCATCATCGATTTCGACGCGCAAATTTGTCGAGCCAGCAATTGACAATTCGAAATTTCGCCTTCAGCTGGATTCCGGTTCCGACTGGACGATCATTGGGGAAAACTGGAGGAAGTTGGGCTCACCAAAACTCACAGTATGCGAAGAACAAGCTATCAGCGCATCAGGCGACCAAGTTTCCATGCTAGGAAAATTCAATGCCCGATTGAAGCTTTACGGACGAGAGGATGTTGGCCCGTGCTACGTTGCCAAGTCAAATCACCTGACCGTTCTCGGAAATGACTGGATGGAAGCTCTCAGCCTCTGGAGCGGTATTACGGGGAGATGGAAGAAAATGTTTTTGCAATTTGCGCAACTTCCGAGTACATTTATGAAAATGCCCTATAACATTTCAGAATTAAACATTTGTTCGTTGTGTTGCAAGTGAAATTTGATTTTTAGGTACAAGATGCCGAAATTCACCAAATGGAAAGGCACATCCCGTAAACGTAACAGTACGGTCAATCAAATTGTTTCTTTAGTTTCCTTTTCACTAAAATTTCTTACTTAAATATCTATTGGCGATCGTTGTAGGCGATCGGATCCACGTCTTCTGACCGTCTCCACGAGACAGACACCTTGCTTTTTTTGTTTTGTTTACAATATTTTCATCTTAAATGGAGAGAGATGTTATAAATGTCAAATCTCTTCCATATAACCAGCGCCGTCTATCGGCAGTTCGAGACGGTTATAAATGTCATATCTCTTTATTATAACTTTATCGGCAGTTTCAAGGCTGGGAGTAGAACTCCTTTCATATCGCTCCGCATTAAATATTAATTAAAGTAGTGATCTGTGTTTTATTCATATTTCCGATACGCCCATTCAACAGATCACAACAAGAACATCAAATGTCAAATTCAGTATGAATGTGCATGAAAACTGCTGACAACAGAATGAGCGAGAAACAATAATCCCTTTGCAAGACAGGAACATATTATGTAAAAAAAACTTTGTAGTTCTACTAGGAGGTGTTTGACGAGTAGCTAAATTAAAGGTTAGATTTTGTTGCTATACGGTACTGAAAACCTCCTTTTCGGAACACTTTTGGCATCTTTAAAAAAATATCAATTTAGTTACATTGTAGTATCCAAATGAAATGGTTTGAGCGTTGCGGAACCTTTTATTACAGACTGTAAAGTCACCACGACTTTAGGATGTTTTTAATGGGGCTCTGTTTATACTTTGGTTCGCAATATCCGTTTAAAATTGTATCATACAAAATAAAACCGAAGGAGCAGTAATGCTTCAGTAGTACTAACCTAGAATTTGGATACATCACCAACATGAACATAATTATAATTAACCAAATTTTCCAACTTCTGAAAACTGAAAATAAAATAACATGACACAAAAAAAAACAAAGGAAAAACCTTTACTTTGGTTGGATTTTATTTCAAAAACTATCAATATATTTTAACACCAAAAAAGTGGCTCTCAAGCAAATTAAAAATCAAATCCGATGATGTCCGCCTCTTCCACCTCTGCTGATTTAGTAAATATTTCCAAATCCAATTGCCCTGCGTATAAAACTTTCTTACGCAGGGCAACTGAATTTCAAGGGAGGCTAAAACTTGGAAATTAGAAGTTTTTGAAACAGCATGCCAATGGAAATGAGCGTATTTCGCTATTAATTTTACATTTTCGTTGCCATTCTCGTATTAGGACAGATGGTTTTGTTCTGCTTAAGAAAAGCCGGGCAAGAATGTATTGTCCTGTGTATGAAATACAAGACAAATAAATAATTGCCCTGTGTAAGAAAGGTTTCTTATTCCGTTTTGCAATATTTCAAAAAATATTAATTTTAGAAATAGCAGGGCAACGGGTATCTTATTTTTTCATCAAAACTAACTGTTTTTGATTGACATGCAAGCAGCATGACAAAACTTGCCATACGGATAAAATAGACATTATTTGAGATATTTCGTGAACAGGGTATCCGTGTAGTCAGGAACCGTAGAAATACGTAAGTCCGATGGCTATACAATATTTTGAATACTTGGTCCTTATAAGGATAACAGAAGGCCCTGTAAGGATAACTTGATTAACATTTTCCTCAAATTTCCGGTTCTTGGAGGCTTTTATCAGACCTGTCGCACCCAAGTCGAAAGAATTTTCGACATTTTCTGAATCCAGCGTTTCCTGAGTAAGCACAGCAATTTTCATTTGATTACTGTGTTGAAGTACACGAAGAATCACTAATGCAAAAGAACTTTCGGTGCCGTACCAGTTTATCAAAACATGACACAAAATAAATCCCCCGCTATTAATTCTGGCGGACCTATCATATTTTTGCAATTCTAGATTTTGTCATACTTATATAACTGTGAGCAGAAGTGGTGAGATATTTGCATAGTTCGACAAACGACATTGCAGGTAAAACTCACGTGCCCCCTTGGTGGCACTACTTTCACATGGTGTA
Source organism: Chrysopilus asiliformis (assembly GCA_964034945.1). NCBI lineage: Eukaryota > Metazoa > Arthropoda > Insecta > Diptera > Rhagionidae > Chrysopilus > Chrysopilus asiliformis. The sequence goes on along the minus strand of OZ035960.1, from coordinate 74,632,858 downwards.
AATTTTAAGTAAAAGTGAATATGGTACAAAATGTGGAAATTAATCGATGAATCGACTTGCACTTATGAAGTCGATATGAAAGGCTACTTGCATCGAATCACTAAAGCGCCCATCTCTACTCAAAACCACAAAAAAATTTTCTTGGCAAATTTTGTTCAAAAATCAACAACATATAAACTTACCTGATAGAACTGTGGGCTAAATCTTCATCTGTCCCAATAGCTCGTAGCACATACGATGGTTCTAGTGAAGCTGATGTACATGCTGAGCCACTAGAAAGAGCTACATCTTTTAATGCCATTAATAATGATTCACCTTCTACGTAAGCAAATGATAAATTTATACAACCAGGATAGGTTTGACTTGGATCGCCATTTCGAATTACTTGCTTTAATTTCGAATAAATTGCATTTAATAACCGTTGTGATAAAAATTCCATCCATTTATGATCATATTCAATTTCATGAAATGCGATTTCACAAGCTGCGCCAAGGCCTACAGCTAACGGAGCAGGAACGGTGCCGCTTCTCAGTCCCCTTTCTTGGCCTCCACCACTTTGTATAGGTTCTAAGCGAACTCTCGGGCGCCTTCGTACAAAGAGTGCACCAACTCCTTTTGGGCCATATATTTTATGGCCTGAAATTGACATCAAGTCGATATTCATAGCGTTTACATCGATGGGAATTTTTCCTATTGCCTGCGCAGCATCAGTATGAAAAAAAACTTTTTTAGATCGACAAAGATTACCAATATCCGCAATCGGTTGTTTGACGCCTATAATACTTAATTAGAATATTCTGGTATAACAACAAACCTAATAACTACAAACCTATTTCATTATTTACAGTCATAATAGACACAAGACAAGTAGCGTCTGTAATAGCTTCCTTGAGGTCTGTGAGATTAATAACTCCATTTGACTGTACTGGTAAATATGTAACTTTGAAACCTTCAGCTTCTAATGCCCTACAGGAATCTAGTACACACTTATGTTCAGTTTGTGTTGTAATAATATGTTTCTTCTTTGCGCCATAAAATCTAAAAATAAAACATTACACGGGATTTCATTCCAGCAAGCAATTAACTTCAAACCTTGCAACACCTTTAATAGAAATATTATTAGACTCTGTTGCACCTGATGTAAAAATGATTTCTTTGGATTCAGCTTTGATTAACTTAGCAACCTGACTCCGTGCTTTTTCTACAGCTTCTTCAGTTTCCCAACCATAGGCATGTGTTCTGGAATGTGGATTTCCATAGTAGCTTGTAAGATATGGAAGCATAGCATCCAATACTCTAGGATCCTGAACAGAAAAAACTGAAAATATTAGTCTTATGTGGAGCTGAAGAAAAAATTACTGAAGTAGGGCTTTAGAAAAAAATGATACTGCTTTGTGAATTAGATTTCTGAGAATCATATACGCAATCCGGTTTTTTTAACCGAACCAAAAACCAATAAACCAAAACCAAAACATTAAAAAAATATGCCGAACTGAACCAAAACCAAGACAGTTTATAAAGCAAATGCTGTAACCAACCCAAACAGCGAATTTTTTTTGTGTTTCGGTTCATATTTGAATTTTTGAGATTATTTTTTTATTAATGTTTGGGGATTTAAATCGGCCAAAATTTTAAACAACTATAAATTGATATTAAGTAAAAAAAACTTTAATTATTTCAACTTCGATATATTCCATGGCGTATGAAATTAATGAAAAAAATGGTTTACACCCGGCCTATTGGTCACGCGTACCTTTTTTGGGAGATGATGCATTGGCGTTGTAAATTTTTTTTCCCGCGAAAAGCAAAATAAACATAGTGATAGATGATGAGTCTTATTTCACTCTAGATAGAAACAAATGACAAGGACATCATTACTTTAATACTCTGGGATCAATAAAGTCAAAATTTTACCCACAACAGAGTTTCCATAGAAAATTTTAGTGTGGTTGACCATCAGGTCTGAAGGAATGTCCCATCCCAATTTCTTCCATCAAATTTGGCGATGAACGCTGATCGATATGCAGAAATTAGTTTGCCGGAAGTCAAAAACTTTATCAATAAATAAATACAGACCAGATGATCTTTTGGCCAGATGTAGCCTCGTGCCACTACGCCAAATCTTCGATTTCAAAAACCGTAAGCTGGGCATTTCATTTGTTCCTAAGGATCAAAATCCTCCTAATATCGCAGTTATGCCCCATTGAAGATTCTTGGGACCGTTTGAAAAAAATGTCTATTCAGATGGATTATACCCGCGATTCTCAACCTGTATGGGGCGCCCCCTAGGGGGGCACGAGTACATTTAAGGTGGGGCGCCAGCATATCCAAGAGAAAATATTTAAAAAAGTTGATTAACTGACTGAAAAGAAAGTACACACACACGTGCAAAACAAAATAAATTTCGACATAATATTTAATAATTAACTTATTAACAACTTACTAAATTAAAAACAAATTTAATAAATTACACTGGTCAACACTGGTCATGCCACACGAACTTTGATGGCTAATACTATTTTAACTAAGCACCCTGATTATTAAACTGCAATTCTTTTGTTTCAATTAGCCTCAGTTTTCTTGTGATACGGTAATACTTATAACTAGTACTACGGAAATAAAAGCAAAGAACCGTTCGAGAAGAAATAGTCATAAAACTATTTGTCTGTGATTTCATCAAAATATTGTGATTTATTAACTGCGTTAACATGTCGAAAAAATATCAAAAAAGTCCATGTGGCACAACAAAGTTACAATTTTGTTGACCAGTGTTATTAGTGACTTCCTTGGGCCTGTCTTGCAGAGCAAAGTCTTTCGAAGGAAGGCTTAATATTAGATAGACATAAATTTTATTGTATGCAAGGGGGCGCGATGAAAATTATGATTGAAAATTGGGACGCGAATACTGAAAGGTTGAGAAACGCTGGATTATACGGTACAACCAAATATAATTTAGAAAACAGGATCACCAGTTTTCTCAATAAACTGAAAAAAAAATATTTTTACAACACCAATAATCTCCAAAAAAAAGCTACGTGTGGCCAATCGACTAAGTGTAAACCATTTTGTTCAGTAATTTATATACCATGGGTTGAAATAATCAAAGTTTTTTTTACTTGATATCAATGACCATGACAAAACCATGGAAAGACTGGCTTAGACATTTTATTTTATTCGTCATTTCATTTAACTTAATGCGTTGTTTACATCTGACATTTTACTCCGTGAATTTTATTTCACGACACTAAATTCATGCTTCAAAACGATTTACACCGACTTTCATATGGTTGAGGAACCTATATACAGCCGTTCGATTACCTTTACAACATAGTAAAGTTTCAAAAAAATTGGACAGCTTGCCCAAAAAAAAATTTTTGTTTGAAAACAAAAAAAATATTTTTTCTTCAAAATTGTGGATTTTTGGAAACGGAAAATTTGCCACGACTTAAGATTCATGATAAGCTACTTCCAACAAAAAAAAAAATCAGTCAAATCGGAGTAGGGGCCGATTTCACATGCTTACCCGGCTATAGCCTTTCTGGGCCTATTCCACAAAAGTACAATTCTACAATTCGCAAATCTTTAAATTTTATATTCACAAGTAGAAATCCAAAAAAAAGCGTTCCAGGAACTCACACATTTGTAAATATTTTTTCTTTACGTTTTTACAATTTCGATTTATACAATTGTATCAATTTTTTGTATCAACGAAATTTTTCGTTGAATTCAAACACAGAGGTTAAATTGAAATTTATTCTAGCACGACAAATTCTTCTGCGACGGGTTGCTAATTGCATATTAGCTTCATTTTCGCTACTACTGCTACTGTCCGTATCCATTTTTTACACACTTGTGATCACTTTTAAAGGCGTTTGAGCACTACTAAATATTTCTAACAATTGTAGTTAGATTCATGCAAAAAAAAGTTTTTGTGGGATGGTATTCGACTACAAGTGTTTTTTCTCACAATTTTCCACAAAAAAAAAACACTTGTAATTGTAAGCTTACCGAAATGCGTTGAGGAACAGAAAATAAAGACTTGTGAAAACATTTCGGATTGTAAAATTACTCCGAATGTGTTTACAAGTCCTACAATTTGTGAAAAATAGCTACAAATACAGGTCTTGTACTTGCGAACAACAGAGCAAACAACAGTACTGACTTTTTGTTTGACGATAGTTTAGTAGGTTTGGCTAAGCTATCGTCCAAAAAAAGTCTTTAGTTGCGATGCCTCTAAGAGTGAAGAAGATATACGAGGTTTGTTCAAAAAAAAGGTGACTTCAAATTTCGAGGGCTACGTACATTCGATTCTCGATTTTTTTAAATTATGTTAGTACACATGTTCCCAACATATGTTGACATGATCAACCATTTTGCAGTCGAATTACTGTTAGAGAAGTTGCTGAAGATGTGGGCATATCGGTTGGCTCGTGCCATGCAATTTTTTCGGATGTTTTAGGCATGAAGCGTCTGGTAGCGAAGTTTGTTCCGAAATTGCTAAATTTTGACCAAAAGAACCGTTGCATGAGCATCGCTCAGGAGCTGTTGAATGACCGTAATCATTCCTCAGTCAACGTAATCACCGGACTTGGCTCCCTGCGACTTTTTTCTGTTCCCGAAACTGAAAAGACCTATGAAAGGACGGCGTCCTTTCAAAAGCTCTGGCACAAGTAACCCGAAAAATATCATTTTGCAGAAAATCAATTTTAGTTATTTTTCCTCATTACATTAAAAATACTCGAAAGTGAAATATTTGGAGGAAATATACCAAGTAGATATTATTAGATGTACTAGACGATGTTTTTAATGTCATGACAATTTTTAACTTATATGTAAGTCTAGTTACGACATTAATAGGAGGCATTTTTTTGTTGTATCGAAAGTCAAGTTACATTTGAAATTTAAAACTGCAAACTTCAAGAACATCGTACCTACTACTTACGATGTCTAGCTATTGAAAATCTCGAAAGAGAAATGTTGTAATCCAACTTACGATTTTTGGATATGTTATAGAGCAGTGCTCCGCAACCTTTATTTGCATACGGCACACCAATTTTTTTTCTGGAAATCCGCGGCACACCACAAAAGAAAATATAAAAATATCAGTTGTGGTCAACACAAAACTTTCTTCTACAAAATCTACGACCCTGCGCAATTTACGCTAGAGCCCTGTCGCGTTGTCAACCTAAGACGACCTCCCAATAAATTCTTGGTTTATTCAAAAATATCAAAAACGTACAAATTTGAGATAACTTGAGAACGGTAAAAGATATCAATTTACGGTAAATGGCAAAAATGTAGAAAATGTTAACATCTTTAATTATTCTTTTAACTGATTTGTCGAAAAACCGTTAGTTTGCAAATTATTCGCAAAAATATGATTTTTTACATATTAATGAAAATATCTCAATAACGGTAAAAGATAACGGATAACGGTAAGAAACAAAATTGTGCAGAATGCCATTCTCATTAATTCACTTCATACATCCAGTCAGCAAAAACCCGTTAGTTTTCGAGATAATCGCAAAAAACTGTTTTTTGGAAATAACGGTTTATCTCGATAACAGGTGGAGATATCGAGTTATAGCTAAAGACAAAAGTGTGGGAAATTTTATTTTCTCCAAGTTTTGTCATACTTAAGGCCACTAAAAAACGCGTAGTTTGGGAGTAAATCGAGAAAAACGAAATTGCGATTTTTGAAAAACCGCCATTTTGGATACTTCCGGTTAACGGATTTCCACCAAAAGTTGATAGGATCGTCCCATTTCAGGACCCAACATGCCTATAAAATTTCATGGCGCTAGCTCCATTAGTTTTTGAGAAATCTTGTACACAGACTGACAGACAGAAAGACATTTTTTAAATATGACTCCAATCGACTCAGGAGTGATCGGGAAATGTTTTTTAGGCAAAATTAAGAGGTCGAAATTTTTCATGAATACAATACTTTATTATACTCCGTAGAAGAAAGTAAAAATTTGTATTTAAAATTAAAAATATATTTAAAATTTAAAAAAAAAATCTGAAAAAATTACTAAATAGCTATTTGAGTTGTTTACCGCGGCACACCTAATATCATTTCCCGGCACACCAGTGTGTCGTGGCACACTGGTTGCCGAGCACTGTTATAGAGGACCGAAAACTAAGTAACACGTGTTTTTTAATAGCCCAATAAACTATTTAAAAAGCGGAAAACCCCCTTCGAAAATCGGGCAAAAAATTGATTTTTGGTCATAACTCGGCAACCACTAGTCCGATTTAAACGAAACAAAAATCTACGCAAAGAAAAAATGAAACTACGAAAAAAAAAATATCAAAATTACTATGATAGGCTAGAGGAACTTATGTATATTCGACCATGGTTTTTTCACCCCCTCTCTCCTATAATTATCGCGCTTAAATACTGATTGCATATTTTGAAAGGCCTTTCAAAACTAAAGTTTAAAATCTCGAAATCAAAAATTCCGAAAAATGAATTGTCGAAAAAAAAAATATCGAAAACTAAAAATGCCGAAAATTAAAATGTCGAAAAAAAAATGCCGAAGGCGAATTCATTGTAAAAATGGTATGACTAATGTACAAAATGCTGCATTTTGTACATTAGTCATACCATTTTTACAATGAATTCGTTATTGTTTATATAAATACATATAATAGGTAACAGTATTCATTGATCAGAACCATTTTTCAAAAATGCTGCGAAAAAGAAGAGTATCTCGTTGTTAAAAATAAAATTAACCAAATAAATTGTTACGAAATCATCAAACCTAGAGTAGCATATAAAAAAATATTAAAAAACATTCAAAATATTTTAAGTAACAGACATGAATATTCTGAAATTGAGCTCTTGAAAAATTTAGCTCATTATACATCTCTTGCCTAAAATTGAAAATTATTACAAATGTTCATTGTTAATAAAAAAACGAAGTTATTTATGATTTAAATTTGAAATTTAATATGTTTTAAATGAGATTTGAAATTTCGACTTACCGTACCAGACCATTTTTGAATTACTAAGCAGCAATAAAACGTATAATAAAAAATCTGTTTTTTTTAAATTTTTTTTAACGATTTTCGACATTTTCGGTCTTTTACATTTTTTCGGCATTTTATATTTCAACAAAATAAATTTCGGCGTATTCAGGGTTTAAAATTTTCGATGTTTTCATGTTTCAACATATTATTTTTCGGTATATCGTACGACTCCCCTAAAGTTTATCTATTTTTGCATTTGACTAGAAAAAGCTAAATAATAGGATAACCGAATCTTTTTCCAACCTTTTTTTTTGTCAAACTATTTTTTTTAAATTAATTTATATCCAATTGAGATAGAACCTTCTTTTTTGGCACAGAAGTTGCTGTTTGTAGTCTCCTTAACCACGTGAAGATAACTTTAATATATCGCACTAAATTCACACCTCTGCCATACCAATCAACCATTTCTATAGAGTTGTTGGGCTAAAGTTCAGTTTAGCCTCAATGGCCCTACATATTTGATGTATATATGGGAGGAATGTGGAAGTGTCCTCTTTTCGAAATTGGGGTCGTCGTAGCCTGAAAAACCCCCTGAAACGGGCTATTTTGGAATAAAAACCCCCAAATTTTTTATTCGTATTGCAACAATTAGTTATAACCAAAATTTAGGCAATTGTCGTATATAAAACAGTCAACCAGCAACTTTTTTTTATTTTTTAGGTTTTAGGGCATAAATTTGGACATTTTTAACCAAAGAATCCCAAAAAAAAATAGCACAAAGTTTGACTTTAAAGAGGAATTTGAAAATCATATCAGAAAAGTTTGACTTAAAAGTTGGATTTTGATTTCATATCACCATGCGGATTTTCAATAATTGACAAATGGGCAATTATAGCTTCTGTTATGTTTCTATGATAAAGTTGAAATTTGCTAATCATTGAGAATTTTTCTTATAAAGAATCTCCTGGATTATTTTATTTTTTATAAACCTACGTCAATCTGGTGGAAGAAAGAAAATATTTTCAGTATTAAAAAACAATATTAAACAAAACAAAAATGTATTTCAAATGTACATAATAATCAAATTCGACGTGAACCGAATTTGATTTTTATGTAGCACACACAAGGGTCATGACGCTAAATTATAACATGTGAAGCAAATTCTTTACACAGGTTTTACATCAAACAAGAATTCAAAAAAAAATTTATATTATAATTCAGAAAACAATTTATTTTAATTATCACGATTTCCTCTGAAAAAACCCCTGAATTTCAAAAAATAAAAAGCACCCCAAAACACCCTCCGTGAGCTAAACCCCCCCCCCCCCTTCATTTAGCTCAATCATACAGTTAAGCGGCCCCTACACGTTCAATCGTGCAGTCAATCATGCTTTCACAGCAAAAAGCTTATTTGCACTAGACGCTCAATCATGCACGCAAGTATCAGTTAAAAAAAAACTTAATATAAAACAACACTTAATATAAATTAAAAAAAAATTTGTCCTTATATTTTTCACTTTTCGTCATCCACAACTCACTTCTTTGTCTGTATAACTCGAAAAAGGATTCCTAAAAATCTTTGTCTTTTATATGCGACATCTTTTCACTACTAAAAATTACGCTGAAATGACGAATTGATTGACAGCTTCGCCATACACGTTCAAGCATGCTGTCATTCACAAAGCTCCCTTGAAAAATATCAAAATGATTTTGATATTGGCCAGCATGCTGGCAATCATGGAATTTTGCATGACAGCATCACCATAGACGTTCAAAATGCTGTCACAGCATGCGATCATTGACTGCAAGATTGACCGTGTAGGGGCCGCTTTAATGTACCATGACTTTTGCTTATGTTGCTGCTGAATTTGCATCGTCTGTGGCAAACGAGTTAGCAGACTGGTTGGCAACCAAGTTGTACATCTGTGGCTCCCTTAGCGAGATGTCACACTGGCCATCAGCTCCTGCAGCTGACACCGCGTCTTGATTAACAATTTTTTATCTCAAGAAATATCTTACCGCAATGAGATTTTTTTGACAGTTGGAGTGATATTTCATGGAATTTCATTTCTTCGCATGCCTTTGAAGTTAAAACAACTCGTCACAGTTATTGCAAAATATTAGAAACAAAGAAAAGCAGGCGAAAAGAAAAACCTTAATGTTAAATATTCTCTCCCAAAGCCTTTTCTATCGTATTGTTTGTAAAAAGTAGTTATTTTCCCAACTACTTGTCGGGATAATTTAGATTTCGCCATCTTGAATCGGGAAATTCCATGAAATTTTGCAATTGCAAGATTTCATGAAATTTATCTCTGGGATTTCTTATCGCCGTCAACTCGAGCTCTGATTGGTCAATCAAAAATCTCTGCGATGAAAAATCCCAAGTGGAGACACGGTCTGACTGACCCCGACATCAGTTGCACATGTAATCCAATGGCGCATGGCACACTGCAAAAAATGTGCAGCTGCATGTCTGGGACACAGAGCTGATTTTTTTGAACTGACCTAAATGTAGCTGATATCAGGAACATGTCGGGTAGTTTCTAATGCCATTTTTGTTAGATTAATTACAATAAAATGATAATTTTCAATATTTTTTTCGTCTGGCGGTAATATTTGTCATCAGTAGCACAGTATATTAAAGTAGCATGGCCACTCTCTAGGTTATAGGCTGTCTACTTCATATAATGTTGACTTTAAGATAATTACTAGTTGGGGACATCATAAAATTTTGACAAGTCTGTTTAACTAATAAACTTTTGAACAAGCGAAAATAAATACCATGTCCATCGAATAGGAGAAATTAAACACAGCAGTCGTACAAGCTGTAGGAAAAGGTAGATGCTTGTACGATTGCACAGATTCCGTTTTTTTGGCAGAGAAATAAGGAGAACTTCTTCCTCCGAGTCCGACATTTTGACGTTTGAGGTCAGCTGATCCCAGTTCAGTGTGCCACGCCAACTGATCGAATCAGTTCCTGCAACTGGCTGACCTGATGTCGGGATCAGGCAGCTGCAGGAGCTGATTCGCCAGTGGGGCATCTCCCTTAAAAAACTTACTAGCTGGTACATTAAAATAAATCAATTTAGTTCCTGTTACTTCATAATTTAATTTCACTTTTTCACGTAACTGTCCAATTGTACACATAAAAAAAGTGGATTTAGGCCCATTTGCGCGTACTATTCTTAAAAAATTAAGTTACGGTTAGCCTACTTAATAGCGAAAACACAATGACGCGTCAAGGCGTGCGTAAGCTTTGACATTTCGACGCTTCAAAAGTAAAATCCCTAGCTTACTATGGAACGATTTATAATGGCGCTTCGCCTTGACGCTTCGAAGCGCCCTGACGCTTGGAGTAGACCTACTTTCTACTTTCAGACGCGTTGGCGCTTTGAAATTTGAATGAAAATTGCGTATTGTGAGTGATTTTTGGAAAATGGTGGGGCAAATGATGCATTTATGGAACGATTAATTAAAAAAGAGAAAAATAATTAATATTTATGCAATCTAAAATCGAAATTGTGTGAAAATGCGGAATAACAAGACAAAAAATAAAGTAAAATTAATTCAAATATATTCGCCGATTATTCTAGTGACTTTAAAAGATGCCAAGGATCATCGTGGCTTTTATTTAAATAACTTATTTTATAAAGAACTCGTCCGCATCTCTTTCAATATTTATTTCTTAAATTCACCATCATCAATTGATGTTTTTAATTCATGTGCTTTGTGTGCTACTCCTGCAACAAATTCTGTCTTCCAAATGCTTTTTAATTCACATAAACTCTTTATTTCCATTTTATTTGAAATAAAAATAGTGAAGCGTGTGGTTCTTACGAAGCGTTATTAGGTTTTAGCACAGACGCTTCAAAGCGTTCAATTGTCAAAGCGTGCTTGGTGCGCTGAAATGTCAAAGCTTACGAACGCGTTGACGCGCCATTGTGTTTTCGCTATAAACCGTAGAAATTCTGAGACTTAAGGTAATGGCCCAATAGAAGCTTTGCTTGCTTTACTTTGCGGAAGCATTCGAGGCGATCAAAGCAAGCAAAGCATTTCTAGACCCAATATCATAGATTAGATATATATAGATGGGAAGGCTCTAACAACAAATATCAGCTGAGAAGAGTACGGCTGCCAAAATTGTGTCTATCTCATTGCCTGCGTGAACACAGGAGTTAGCTTTGTGTACGTTCAGATGGTGTTGCCGCATCTCAATTTTAGGCCTCTTTAAATACTTTTTTTTTAAATTATTAATTATTGTTTGATTTTTTTTGTGAATAATTAAATGTGGTTTCCCCCACCTACTCTATTTCTGAATTTGTTTGAAACTTAAAAAAATCTTTTCACGTAATTGACATAATAGCTTAAAGCGACAATTATTTTTTACATCTGTTTTTACATAAGTCAGAATAAATAATCAAACATGTACACATAGCTACAATTAGCTGTACGCACATACGGAAATCCCTATATGGCGTAATTTAAAAACTTTGGACACGAAAAAATCCAGTTCGAGTAATGAATAATCAGAACAAAAATTTACAAAATGGTTTAAAGGTTACAAAATTTCACTCATTTTGGTCAAACAGTTTTAAAGTTATCGTTCTTACAGACATACGTATAGCAACTATAATTTTTTGTTACTAGCGTTGGTATCATAGGACATATTTTTAAAAAATCTTAGATGAATAATCGTTGGCAAAGAGATTACAGGAAAAGCTTTTTTCTTAACCCTTTGTTGCATAGTGTTGTTGTACAACAACACCTTTTCTAATTCAGTTTTTTAATATTATAAAATATATTTCATGCACTTATATTTACTAAATTAATTTCGTAAGTATCCTAGGACATCAATTGTTATGAAAAAAAGTAATATGCGCTTTTTTTATAATTACTGCATTTTATAAATAAATAAAAAGCAAAAAAGTAGCTATTTTGCAGATTCAATGTAACTGTGGCAAATCTATTACAGTTAAAAAATCGGTAATCAGCTTTATAAAGGTTTTTGGGGTCGCTGATTACGAATCTGAAGTCAAAAATTCAAAATGGCGGATCCAATATGGCGGTCAAAAAAGATAAAATTACGTACTAGTTTCAGCGTAATCTAATGAATTTTATCTTTTTTGACCGCCATATTGGATCCGCCATTTTGAAGTTTAGACTTCAGATTCGTAATCAGCGACCCCAAAAACCCTCGGATACCAAAAACCGTGAAAATTAATTCCATAGAAAAATGTATGCATGAAAGGGTTAAGACGATTCAGAGCACAGAACATCGATTTTCCGAAGTGAATCTCGCAAAATCAGTTCAATTTATTGAATTTAACCAGATTTTTTTTCTAAAATAAATTGTGGTTTTTGTTAAAGGTGGACAACCACATTATTAAAAACATCAAAGTTAAAGCGATCAAATACTATACATTTAACAAATTGAATCCCAAATATGACAAATTTGTTAACATCAAATATTTGAAAATTTTCTCGCCTTTAATTTATGCGATCTGGTAATACGAAGTCCAATCTGTCAGTTTAAAATAAACAAATAAATCGAGTGCGAGTGACAAATCACAAAATGTAATATTTTTTGTGAAATAGATATTTTAAGCAGTGTTAAATATTATTGTTCGGACATTTTAAGAAAGTTTTAATTAATTAAAGTGAAGAAATCTTGTTCCATTTACTTTAGAAGCAAAATATAAACATTGGCGCTGGCCGAAACTTGTTAGTGTATATGTAGTGCATTGTCATATTGGAAATAGGGTCGGCTAAAAATCAGTTTTTCTTATTTTTTGTGTTCCGTGAAAATATATGTAAATTCAATTGTAGGGAAATGGAGCCCTTCAATTTTGTTCATGTGAACATTTATTTAACAGAAGCATGACTAAACAAGATGTGTTAGACAACTTTTATAAGTGATTTTTTTCTGTTTTCTCCTAAATATTTTTTATTTTGTTGCTCCCTGCGCCATCGCAAGAAAACAACAAGTCAGATGTTTTTTTATGAACTGCATTTAAGTGTGAAGGAGAAAAAGAAAAATCATATTGGTTCGAGTTTTTGTTCCCATAGTGGCTCTCTTTGCACTCATTACGCAAACTTCCCATCTATAAGTCTTTAATCTATGCCAATATGCGCTTTGTTATGAGCGCTTTGACATCTGGCATTTCTATTGTATTTATATCATCTGAGTGAACAAAAAGTTTGTGTAACATTTTAACAATAAAAATTAATTTATTAAGCAATTACAATGCATTTTGTATGCTATTTGTGTTTTATTCCATCGATTAGGTGAAAAACTGAATTGTCAAAACTGTCAAAGCGCATACAGCAAAGCGTCTAATTGAGAATTGCTCAAATCGAAGCTTTGTTTGCTTCGCTTTGCTTTAAGCGCTTTTGTATTGGGCCAGCTCTCATAAGGAAACACGGAGTTGAATTCAGCTGTCAAAGCGAGTAAAGCAAGCAAAGCTTCTATTGGGCCATCACCTTTTGATAATTTAAGTTGTACATAAGGGGCTGTTTCGTTGGAATTTAATTATTGAAGCAAATAGAAATTTTTTTCTGGTTTCATTAATACCTATATTGTGAGTTCATTTACGAGGTGGTAAACTTACGCAGTTTACGATACTTTTGGAAGGTTATACGAATATCTTTAATATTTTGAATAAGTACTATTCACCGCAATTGCAAATACCGAAAAAAGTCACATCCCGGCAACCTCTTTTCAGATATTTAATTCTTAATCCTCTGAGGTTATACTTTACCAATGGAGTTGTTGCCTGTGCATCTAAGTATAGTGGCCGTCCAGGGGAAATATCCTCTTTGATACTAAACTTTGATTGAACATCTAAAAATATTTATACTGAAATAATTACCAATAGTTAATGAAATAGTTACCATTCGATAAAGGACGCATTTTAAGATATTTAATGGCATTTGAACCATATGTCACTTTATGTGAGGCACTTCGAATTAAATTCAACATTTTGCAACCGGTGAAATATCGCAATGCTACAATTGTGCGTAAATTCAGAATGAAATTATAAGAAGACCTGATACAACTGTCACAACGAAAGCTAGAGAATGTGTTTAGACAATACTTTTACTACTCCAGTCATCTCAAAGAGTCTGTTTACATTAGCCCTTTTTTTGAGGCGTCACGTCTTTCGTCATTTTTTGCCGTGTGCACACGGTTCGCCTTTTTCATTCGCTATGTCTTTCGCCTTTGTGACGTTCCAGACATTGGGATGAAAATAACCTTAAAATTTAACTGAACTGTGAAATAATTGCAGTGAAATTTGTTAAATTTAATGAAAATATGGATCATATATTTATTGCAGTAACAAGTTTATTATATGCTCCATCAGCAACAGCTCTATTTTTGAGCCAATCTGAAGAAGAAAACTCTTCTTCAGATTGGCTCAAAAATAGAGCCGTTGCTGATGAAGCATATAATAAACTTGTTACTGCAATTATTATATGAGCAATTATTATATGAATAATTATTATATGAGCAATTATTATATTATTATATGATGTGATTAGTGTTGACCTGGTGTGTTTCGTTACGTGTCCAAGTCCAGATAATATGAAGTGCGGTATTGGTAGGAGTGATGCACGTAGGATTTGACAACTGAAATGGAAAATTACAGATGTGCCGGGCTGTGATTGGCTTTACTTTTCTTGCCACATTCGTGCGAATCGTGGTGTAATTAGCACCAAGCTTATAAGCCGAAAATTCAATCATCCGTATTACGATTGTTCAATCACCCGTATTACAAAGAGTCGTTTTGCGTGTTGTTGGTAGAAAAACTTTTTTAAAGAGTGGTAAATATGGATTTAGTTCTACAGTCTCATACGTCAAAACAACGAGCAACCTCAACACAAAAGAGACTTCACGAAAGACGTAACGAAACACACCACATCGAAAGTAATCATTGGGTGCATTCAGCGACCCGAGCCGCTCTGGAGCGGCTCAGTATGTGTCAAAATACCGCTCAGCTGAGCCGCTCAGTGTTTACTGAATGCACCGCTACTGAGCAGCGCACATAAAACTGTCAAAATATTCGGGGTTATAGTGGAAGATGGACCGAGATATAATTATTTCCATAATATTCGGTATTTGCATTTATTTAAAAAAATGCACGTATTTTGCGTTTAATTTAAGGATTGATTGACTGATCAAAGAATCCACTACAAGAATGTGAGCAGGGGTTGTGAAAAGGGAAGCAACATGGGCTAGGAGACTCCTGAGGCTTATTTACTGCAGCTTTTCCGCAAGTGTATTTCGTTTTTCTTTAAATATTTAATTTAAACGTAATGCCTCGTACTTACTGTGTGCCGTAATTCGAATTACAAATCCACTTTGTCCGTTATTGTCATTACACAATAAAAAAGTGTTTGTTTTAAATATATTTTTGAATTTCAAATTTAATTTTTTTCCATTATATGTAAATTTGTTTTGCTTTTAAATAAAAATCCATAAAATAACAAAAATGGTTTTTGTTTTCATTTTCATTCTCTCCAAATTTATTTAAACGATAATATAGGAACCTAATTGATAAAGAACCGCAAATAATTTCGGAAACTTCATGCTGGCGCCATGTTAGACAATTCATCAGCGACCTTACTTGGTCATGTATATGTGGTAGTAACTCTATTAGTGCCAGGCTTAACACTAGATTGCCCAAGCAAGTCATTTTGACTGCTTTTTAATTTCAATCAGAAAAACAATTATGTATATAATGACACAATTTGTTAGAATTTTGTGACTTTTTGTACAACATATAAATGCGTCTATTAATAATTGTAGTTACCTCCCCCCTCCTTCATTTCCGGTATATATATATGTGTTATACCTATATTGCCAAAAGCAGTCATTTTGACTCAGAGCTGGGCGTACTTAAGTACTTTTTGTACTGCAGTACAAAAGCAGTACCAGTACATTGGTACTGATACTGAAAAAAACCAGTACCAGTATTTTAGATATAGAGAAATACAGTACCAGTACCAGTACAAATACTGGTACTGGTACTGTTTTTCTCTCTATCTAAAATACTGGTACTGGAAAAAACAAGTATCAGTACTGAGTACTGGTACTGGAAAAGCCAGTACGCACTTCAGAATTTTAAAAATACTGCATTACTTTAAAAATACTGCATTACTTTAAAAATACTGCATGTTTTTCAATACATGAGAGGCGATTTTTTCATTTTCTGAATTAAATCAAAGTTTGCACTTTAGATGTACTCGCGGAAATAGCTCTTAACTGAGAAAACCGCATAAGTTTACCATTTGGCAAATTAAATATCAGAATTTTTATGGAAAATAATTTGCAGCAGCCTGATCCGCGGTGATTTTGAAGTGTCAATAATCGAGAAAATTTATGCTCATCGTATAGAATAATGTTTGATGTAATGTTTGTTGTAATTGTAAACTGTCTAATGGTTTTTTGACTGAATTGAAGTCAAAAATCCACAATTAATTTCCCTAAGCTCAGGAAAATTAATTGTGGTTTGGAGTGGTTGGAGTGGTATTAAACATAATTTTATACGAAAAAGTGATCATTTTTAAATTTCGTGGAAAAACGTTTGGGATTAAAGTCACTTCCACAATTAGTTTGAAGAGTACGTCATGCAATAGTTTGCATATGAATATGCTTAATTTTTTTTTTATATTCAAACACTTGTTTTCTTAAATTTTTTTAAAATTAAAAGCCGGTGTCTGTCGTAGAGACGGCCAAAAGACGTGGATACGCCTACAACGAATGCCAATAGATGTTTAACACTTTGAGCCCCACGTGACCATTCATAAATGTATTCGGAAGTCGCGGAAATTGCACAAAACATTTTCTTACATCTCCCCGTAATACTTATGTAGTTGTTCAATAATTTTCGAAAGTAAACTAACTAAACAAATAACATAACCGAGTTTTATTAACGCTTTCATTCACGAATTATTTCTAGACCTGAAATAATTATTTGAAGCATTTCAACTAATTAAGGGAGGCTTAATTAACATAAAAAATCGAGTTTTTTAAAATATTTTTTTAAGCAGGGGTTTTAGAAGATGTACAATATATTGTACATACTTTTTATGCCATCAATAATAAATCTTTCAATTTTTTCAGTATTTTTTGAAAAGTACTGGTACTTGAAATCAGTTTCAGTACTTAATGTACTGGTACTGATTTTTGTTTACAGTACCAGTACAAAAAAGTACTGGTACTGGTGTTGCTATTTCAGTACCAGTACCATATACTGGTACTGGTACTGATGTACTGAGTATTTTGCCCAGCTCTGTTTTGACTGCTTGACTTCCTTGGGCAATCTAGTGTTAATACATATAGAGGGTCTTGATACAACAAATGATCCCTCATATGTGTGTGTGGTTCTCATATATGTATAGTATTTCCAGCTCCTTCTCTAATTAGCTAGCACCGAGGCAACATCAATTATGAAAATCAAAGAAATGGATATATAAAAAATTAAGGACTAGTAATTTGTTATGGTATTTACTCTTTCCTACCTACATTAAAAACAAAACTACCTGCAATTGGTATTTCAATCTTTGCATTCAATTTTTGTTTACTTGGGATATGTTTACGAGTCGGTGGCTAAGCACCGACTTGTTTAAATAAATTACGCTCACATGCATGCTGACGTGCTACACGAGCGATTTCGTTTGTGTGCGTAAGAGAAGAAGTGAAGAACACTTTTCGAGTGGTGACTTTTCTCCTCTTGTCGTACTTGCTTCTTTCTTCCAATTTTGGCGAGGCTGAAGACGTACGTCCACGCAAGTGTATGTCCACGCTTAGAATGACCAGATTCATAGGATAAGTTTTTTGTTTCTAGTTATGGCCAAATGAGGGCAAAAAGGGCGAGAAGTTGATGGATCACCAACTTTTGATTCACCATAAGTTATTGCAAGTCCATTTTTTCTATTCCTTTTTGCTCTAATTCGTATTCGCTCGTTAATTTGTCGTTAATTTACGACAAAAACTTTCATAAACGTGTAATGACCGTGAATGATTCGTGAATGTTTAAAAGAGAATTGTCGTGATTCATGAATCAAAAAACTTATCGTGTGAATACGGTCAATGCAAAATTTCTGGCCAAGAACAATGAAGTATAAAGGGCGAAACAGATGCCGGCAGCAACTGCGACTGCGGCGTCGACTGCGACATCAAAAAAATTAGACACCATGAATTCATATGGGGCAGCCTACATGACGGCAGCTACTGCGAGTGCGGCTTCAAAATAAATTTAGCAAAATCTCTAATTTCGGCGCCGTCGTCATGGGGGTGCTACCGAAAATTTTAGAGAAAATAAGGACTGACAACGCCGATATATAATAAGTGAACGTCAAAAGTGTTTTGTGCAATATAATAAGATTAATTAATAATAACATTATAATAATGCAAAAACGCGCACACAATTAACATCCATTTTTGAAAATTGTCGTACAAAACAATCATTTTTTATATCTTGCAAACACGATTCAGAAATGTCAAAGTTGTTGTTGTTGGAACGCTGTCCGACGTCGAGTTTCATGCATGTGTTCCACTCGACTTTTCGACGCCCAAAATGACGTCGCAGTCGACGCCGCAGTTGCTGCCGTCATCTGTTTGGCCCTTAATGCCCATAGTATGCTCACACGCCATCTGGACCTGCCGGAAACATTGACAGAACTGTTAACAGAAATGTCATTAGAAAATTTTGTTGTAACGTAGATGGGCTGATTCTGGCATGACGTTTCAGTTTCAGAAATGCGTTGAGCAGTAAACAACTGAGAGTAGTAAATATGACGATCTCAGTGATTTCACTCTTTTCTTTAAAATTTCCGCACTAAAATAAAATTCGGCCTCCAGCTGCTCCCACTGTGGATTTTTCAAATCTTTTCTTTGTAGAAATTACTCAGTGAAAAATGATTAAGGCATTATCGCTAAGGTGTCTTTAAGACATGAGACAAATAATATAAAAGCCTCCAAATTAAAATGAGATGGAAGTTCATCTCAGGAAAAACGCGCCTTTTTATGCGTGTGTTGGAAAAGTGAACTAAAAGTTATGTGTCAAAAGTTATTTTTTGTTGAAGTTTTGTGTTGGCTATCAGGAGAATTTAAACGACTCGGTAAATATTTTTATAGAAAAAGTAATAGATTAAGGCTTAAAGACCGTTTTAATAAAGAAATTTTTACCATCTAAGCAATCAGCGATAGAGAAGCGTCGGAATACGTGATTGGTGCCCTGGGTCTCAGATTTACAGCCACGTAACTTGCACGTTCTTTTACCACTACGGTACAATAGATCTGGGCGATGACCGATGTCATCGAACCGAGCATCCTCCATTGCTCCAAAATTATACTGTTTACCAAAAACACACAAAGAAAACATACCTATGAGACCTATTGTTGCATCTTTGAATACACCCTCATCAAATATTTCGAAACTGATAGCCCAAACTTTAAAAATACTTACCAACGACGATCCATATAACATAAAAAATGCATTTGATTTTAAAGAAAAAATAAATAACATAAACATTGAAGAAAACGAAATAATGATAAGTTATGACGTAGTATCTCTTTTTACTAACATACCCGTAGATCTTGCTATAAAAATAATCAAAGAAGAGTGGCACAAACTAGAGGAAAGTACTAATATACCCAAAAACTTATTTTTTGAGATATTAGAATTTTGCCTAATAGATGCCAATTACTGTGCATTTGATAATTGTTTTTACAAACAAAAATCTGGGATGCCAATGGGAAACCCAATATCCTCTATTATCGCAGATATTGTGATGAGGCGTCTTTTAGATAAAACTTTATCTAAACTTACGTACAATCCTAAACTACTAGTAAAGTATGTAGATGACCTTTTCGGAATTTTCCCGAACTCAGAAATTAGCAATTTTCTCGAAACCCTTAATTCCTACCACCAAAAACTCCAATTTACAATAGAAAAAGAAAACAATAATAGAATACCATACCTTAACGTCATAGTTATCAGAAATGAAAATAAAAGTTTAAATACAGACTGGTACCAAAAAGATGCAGCATCCAACAGAATTCTAAATTTCTATTCCCAACATCCAAAATTCCAAAAAATAAATACTGCAAGACAATTTATCAACACGGTCATGGGTCTTAGTTCAAGTGTATACCAAGAGCAAAACAAAAATAAAATTAAGAACATTCTAGGTAACAATAATTATCCAAATTACCTAATAAACAACCTTTTTAAAGAATGGTACAATAAAAATAATGGCACTCAATACGAAATCAATACATTGAATCAAAGAGAGGAAAAAACATATAAAAGTTTGACCTACGTAAATGGAACAAGCGAAAAAATTAACAAAGTCATCAAAGAACATACAAATAATATTAGCGTGGCGTACAAAAACAATAAAACATTACGCAATGTTTTTACAAAATTGAAAGACGCTGTTCCAGAGAAAAGGAGATCCAATGTTGTTTATAAAATTCCATGTCTTGGAGACAACAATACTGGATCTCAATGTTCTCTATCTTATGTAGGACAAACAAAACAACACCTTGAGAAGAGAATAAGTAATCATAAAAACGATTTAAAAAGAGAACATTGGTCGGGACCCCATACAGCATTAGTAGATCATAGTCATGACACTGGACATACACCTGATTTCGATAATACTACAATTCTCTCATACGAATCAAAATATTTCAAACGCCTCACTTCCGAAGCATTGCACATCTACACAGAAGATACATATAACAAAAAAAGAGACACAGACTGCATCAGCAAAATCGAAAAAGGAAAAGGACTGAAACAAATAAAGAAAACTTGACGAAACGATCGAGACAATAATACGTACACACTAACACATCTTTAGATTGTTTGTGTATTTATCGCGTTTTTCAAAAATCAGCTGACGCATCATTGTTACCGCTATCAATTCTGATAAGACGAAGCACAGCTGATCAAATATGAAGTTTAAAATAATTTGTGTTTCTCTTTCTTTCCTCGTTTTGTGACTTTTATTTATTTATTATACTTTTGTGTAACCCGTTTTTAATGTATCCAGACATTTATCACTGTTTTCAAACATAGTCATGTAAGTCTAAATATTGTTGTGCATACATAAATTTTAAGAAGTGGTTTTGTTTGATTGTAGTATATGAACAAACTCCCTGATGATGACATAGATATTGATGTCGAAACGTCGGAGTAAATAATAAAGGACAAAAATATTCGAAAACATATTGTTTTTTTAATTTTTGGACCAAATTATAAAATATTCAGGCCGCTAAGCCCAGAAAAACATTAAATACATAACTACGGCCGTATCACCTAATAAGGATTTTTCATCCTCAGGAATGTCATACATGCGACGAACACCAGATGACTGTTGAGCTGCTTGGTTTTCGAAGACCTGAGATGGTCGACCAACTGGTTTTCTGTCTGGAAGTGTTTCACTCATCATCAACGACCTAGCAACTTCGGTTCTGAAAACTGCCATAGAGAATATAGGCATTTGTCAACGACATTAATTTCAAGGAGGAACTTTTGGTCTTCAAACGAATGTGGTACCGACCCATAAGACCGTCCATCAGGTCAACACCACCCATGTGATGGTTGTATTTCCGGATGATTCGAGGGCAAACAATGACATCGTAGGTCTTTTCGTTTCGACAGTAACGGGTGACTTTCTCTGGCTGCGTATCCGGATTCGCAGAACGAAAAGGTTTCACACCTACATACGTGAGGCAAACGGCAAAACGTATTATCTTTCCAGATAACGGTTGACACCTCAACATCATGGATGATAGCTGTAAATTCTTCAGAGAAGCCTCGAGGTTTATCTCTCCATTCCTTGCACCAGAGATCATTTTGTTGTTGGGAATCCGATTGGACCTCATTGTTCCCAAAGAAAAAATACCACGGCTTCTCAAATATACGTGGTATAGAGGTATAAAAATTATCGAAGTAAGGAATATAATTTTTATACATAGGAATTGTCTCTGCAAAAAACGAACTACAACATTTCCGGTTGCTCCTAAGTCTGGTTTGCCAGGAAGTACCACATTGTCGGTTTTACCACAATATACTTTAAATCGATAAGCATAACCTGCTGAATCACACAAAACGAAGAGCATTTGTAGGGTTTGTTCGGCATATACTGACGAAAAATGCTAATCATTTTTGTCGAGCACATTTGTTCATCAACGCAGACTCGAGGCAATTTAGGAACGGCATCAAATTTTTTATTGATATAGTCAATCACCTTTCGAATTTTGAACAACGGGTCATGTTCTGGATGGTTTCTTGGTTTCATCTGCGAAAAATCGTTGAAACGAATGTGGCGCCGAATCAGTGGCGGTCCTAGCCAAATTTTTAGGTGGTGCGAGATCTCAAAGTGGCGCCCCTCCAAATACAAAACTTTAGTGTTCCTTCTATGCAGTTGCTTACCCGTCATTTTGCTGCACAGAATTTACATTGAGACAAAATTGAATGTAATTTTTCACATTTATAAACAGTATCAGACGACCAAATATCTATGGTACACTCTAGTTGATTTTCGTTGAATTTTACTACATTAATTGAAGGAAACTAAATGCCTTCAATAAATATAGTGATTTCACACTGCAGAGTATTCGAAAAATATAGAGTGATTTCACACAAAATATGGAGGGATTTCACACAAAAATATTCATAAAATATGGAGGGATTTCAAACAAAAAATCCTCAGATAAATAGTGAATTTACTCAAAATAAGTCGTTTTTCCCACAAAGCGCAGAGTGATTTTACACAGAACAAGCTTCCCTCAACAAATTTCAAAGTAAATCCACACGAAATATTCAGTGATTATATCCAGAATCCACAATATTTTTCACAGCGCCCAATATTTTTAATTTCCAAATTTTCCAGTGTCTTTATGTACGCCACCTTAAAAAGTTATGTTTCATATTCATTTCAATTTTCATTTTTTATTTCATTTTAACTAACATTTTCATAAAAACACTTCCAAAGAATGAAAAAAATACGACAAATTAAACAAACTTCTTACCCTGACCACGTTTGAACTTAAAATGACGCTCTAATATCTGTTTACCGAAAAACTTATAATTTAACACTCATACAAACTGTTTTTGCTCACTTTTAATAGTAAAATCACGCCAATGTTGTGATTTAACTGGTTACACGAACTTATTTACCTTAGATTGTTGGAAATCACTGGTCGTTTGTTACAAATCACACCAATTTAGTAGTGAAACTACGCTGCAATAGGAATTTCGCTCGCTTTGTTGAAAATCACTCATCAAAAATGCGAATATGCTCCAAAAATGGGCTTTTACCCACAAAATTTTGTTGGAATTCAAACAAATCAACTAGAGTGTATATATGAGACGACAACTTTTACAGATGAGAAATAATACAATTAATATTTTGTTCGACAACTTTTATTTAAACTTTTTGCTGCAGACAGTAATCACTAATGAAAATTTAAAAAAAAATAAAAGGACAACCAATTTGATAAAAAAAAACTTAGATGACCACCTTTCTAGCTTTTGCGCTTGCAAATTTTTTTATTAAGTCGGAATAATTTAGCTCCTGGGCAATAGCATTTTCTATGGATAAAATTCCAAGATCTGACAGTCTTTCCTGACACATAGTAGAACGTAGGTAAGTTTTTTTAAGCGACAGTTACAGGTACAGTCAACAAGATACGTAGCGCTGTCCACACATTCGGAAAAATATCCTGCCAATCATTTTGTTTAATAAGTCGAAGAACTTTTAACGGGTCTTCTTTTTAGCCACTCTAGACCAAATACAATATTATATTGTGCCATTTATGGTCTCTTAATGGATTATATGGCATTTCACGTCTTTTGTTTGTATTATAGTGTATTTGTTGCGTCTAAGACCTAACCTACCCAATTTGAACAAAACGGTTTTTCGGTGTTTTAATAACCAGTTTTTTGGACCCGGTTAAACCGGCCCAGTTTTAAAAACTGGTTTAACCGAAACCCGGTTTTTTTTTCAAAATTTTGACATCCCTAGTTCAGACTCATAAGTTCCTCAACCAATTCACAACCAGACACGTCATATTTTTTCTCATCGGTTAACTTGATTTGCAAATCAGCACAGGCGCGCCCGATCGGTCGTCGGTCAATAACGAGTCGGTGGCGGCGGTCGCGTTTCGGTTGATTTCGGCGCCCCCCATGACGGCGCCCGGTGCGGTCGCATCGTTCGCACCGCCCTAGAGCCGCCGCTGCGCCGAATGTCATAAAACTTATTGGAGACAAAGTAGTTGAAGATCGATGGAAATCCCTCTCGGCTCCAGTAGTCTTCCACTTTTGGGTAACGATATACGGACCTGTAGATCAGACACGCCATATATTTTCGCAACGAAGATTCATCCATCAAGAATTTTGTGTTGATATTACCTTGCCTAGCACTCAAATTGGAGAAGTCGACTATCATTTTGAGTAGCTCGTTACTCACGAAAAATTGGAAACACTGAAGTGGGGATTTTAATTTCAGGAACCGTTCAGGGAGACTGCTATCACCTTGGAAGGCCACTTCATTTCTATGAAGTTGTATGGGCTTTTTCCTCCATCTTACCTCCGTGAAATTTTTCGATTTTGGACATATTCCCTCAGGACCAACATTTAATCTGCTTGGGCCTGGAACAAACACAGGTCCGCCTTCTTCCATTATTGGAAGAGGAGAACGTGGTCTTTTTGGTTTTCCGCCCTTCAAACGGGGATGATCAACGCCAACCCCGCTTTCAGCCGATTGCTGGGGAACAAAAACAAACAAAAACAATATAAGACTTGGATTGAATTGAAAGTACATGAATTTTATTCTTACCTGACTTTGAACATCCTCTAAAGAATTCGATGGACCAGGCTCAGGTGAAGGTAGTGTTGACTCCGCTAATGACAAACCTAAGTTGCTTATGTTTAAACTAATGCTGATTGCGCCTGATAACAAATCGGTTTCTGATCCTATCAATGTGTCAAGTAATGCCTCATCTTCTTGTGAAATTTTCCAGTCTTGATCCTTGACACTGTCATCATCATCGAAATCAGCATCATCTTCACCTTCTTCTTCGGATTCTGGGTTTGATAAATTGTCCACCAAGTCAGAGATCTGCTCATCAGTTCGTTTTGACAACTTCCCAGATTTA
Source organism: Chrysopilus asiliformis (assembly GCA_964034945.1). Taxonomy (NCBI): domain Eukaryota; kingdom Metazoa; phylum Arthropoda; class Insecta; order Diptera; family Rhagionidae; genus Chrysopilus; species Chrysopilus asiliformis. The sequence goes on along the minus strand of OZ035960.1, from coordinate 74,607,711 downwards.
TCTGGAACATGGTGATCATGGCGACTGCTATGGGGGGGAATCGGCTGACTACTGTCAGCCCCGTAACCTGTAGTAGGATCGTCCCCCCACCGCAACTGGGCCGGTCATGTTTCGGGTAGTTGTGGGTGTGTGGGGCTGATAGTCGTAATGGGGCCCGCTCCATTACGATTCGCAAGTGCATGCGTTGCCTCCTCGTGGCGATCACCGGTAACTAGTCTCTCTAGGCCAAAACGCAGCGCTAAAGGAGCAAACCTTGACAAAAAACCCCCAATCCAAGGTGGAACAGCATATGCTGAGGGATGAATGGCTAGAGGGTTATCTAGTCGCGAATATGCGGACTCAGGATACCTGGCGACCTCCTGTTTTAATCAGCCTTACGCCCGTAAGGGAGCTCTGCGGGCGCGGACCTTCCCCTTCTCGCCTTACTCGTGGGACCTAAACATGAATCCGATAAACCAAAACCCTTTGTGTAGTGATGTCTCATCAAACCCTACCCCTACCCCTATCCCAACCCCCTCCACCCCTAATCCCCCAAATCCCACTCCATCTTCCCCCATCCCCCCAAAATCCCCAACTATACAGGGTAATAGGGACACCCCTAAACCCTTCCCTTCGCCGGCTTCATCTCTGACGTCTTCAATATCGCTGAGTGCGCTAAATTTCCGGGAACTTAGCAGTTCTCTGGATAGCCTGGACACTCTAGTGGAACTGGAGCAATCAGAGGTGAAGAACAGTGCTACTGAGAGTGCGCTGGAGACCGTCAAGTCTTCGGAAGATTCTCGTAGTGCGAAACCAGATCCGTCAGGAAGAAAGAAGTACGTCTTCTACAAATCTTCGCGACGGTATCTGGAAAAGATGAAGAAAATTGATCCCGCAGCCTTAAGCGCAAGAGATAAGGCTCTGATGGCAAAGCACCGGAGGGTAGTAGCATCCTTCGAGAATTCGAGGATTGCCAAGGAGGCTCCGGCAAAACCGGAGGGTGAACTGCCACTCAGCCTGTCTCTTGAGACGAAGGGCAAGCTGATAAAAACCGCAAACCCCCCTGCTAAGGAGGGGATCGCGGCTAGTAGAAAAGGAGGAGGCAATGCCAGCAAGCAACAGGCGGTTGCTACAGCTAGGGCATCTGCCGGACCCTCAACCTCAACTGGAGCTAACGCCAGCACAAGCAAGAGCTCGGTTAAGACCAAGAGGGTAAGGTCACAGGGGGAGGAAACGGGCAACGAGCCGAAAAAGCAGAGAACATCTGCTAGCGTAGGCACTGCCGATGTGGGCACCCCCGATCATCTTAAAGTGGCCATCGTCGATAACAGTGATCCTGACGGTAAGATCACATACGATCGGTGGCTACTCATAGAAGCCAAAATTCTTGCAGCACTAGCCGGGGACCCCGAGAAAAGCATCCCTCCAGTTGGATGCACCTTCCACGGGGCCGGCTGGCTGAAAGGGGTCAAGGTGGTCATGTGCGACAGCGAGGAGTCCTTGAGCTTCCTTTCCAAAACCATTTCCAGTATAGGAGAACTTTGGGAAGGGGCCCAGCTACAGGTCATCCCACGCAGTGCACTGCCGCTGAGACCCAAAGCTTGGATGTGGATTCCCCCACCGGAACTACCGGATGAATCCATATTGAGAATATTGGAAGCGCAGAACCCTGAAATCTCAGTCAAAAGCTGGAAAATTTTGAAGTCCCTCAAAGGGGCTAAGGGTAACGGCAAGGACTACCAGATCCTATTGGATCAAAAGTCCAGCCTATCCCTTGCAAAGTCTTCTGGGACCATTCATTTTGGCCTGGGAACAGTCAGGGTGAGGCTGGAGGGTCATCATGTTGAACTCGAAGCAGCTGTCAGTGGTGCAGATTAATCTGCATCATTGTCAGGCGGCGACAGAGGATCTGATGCTTACCCTGACAGAAGATGATATCGACGTGGCTTTAGTCCAGGAACCCTGGTTAGACGGCAATAACAAGATCCTTGGACTGACACCTAAAGGGTATGTATTACATTATTGTAAAACTAATGAGAAATTAAGGAGCTGTATCGTCGCCAAGAAAAATATTAACGCTTTCTTTCTAGGTAGCCTCTGCAGCGGAGATGTCTCGGCAATTTTAATTGAGCAACGGAGAAGAGAGCAATCTCTGATCATTGCTTCAATTTACATGCCATACGAGGAAAGGGATCCACCGGCAAACAAGGTACGCAGCTTGGTAAGTTTCGCCAGGGACCGCCACCTAAATCTAGTGATGGGATGTGATGCCAACGCTCATCACTCACAATGGGGGAGCACGAACATCAACGAACGAGGTGAGTCTTTATTTGAGTACATTCTCTACTCGGATCTTGTTATATGCAATCGAGGCAATAAACCAACATTCATTAACAAGAGCAGAGAAGAGGTAATTGATATAACACTCGCGACTAGCTACCGAGACTTGAGGGTTGACAATTGGAGAGTATCACCTAAGCACTCCTTCTCGGATCATGCTAGGATAGTCTTCGGTATTAACTTCTCAAAGGAGGTACCTGAACATTACAGGAATGCTAGGAGAACTGACTGGTTTAAATTCTCGGAGGAAATGAGGCGGGAGACAGCTGGTCCACATGGACCCACACCCCTCACTGCTTCTTCCATTGAAAAAGTGGTAGGGAAAATTAAACAGAGACTTACCCAAGCCTTTAACGCTTCCTGTCCGGTAACACGCAGTACCAAAAGCTCGACCACCCCATGGTGGAATAGAGATCTACGGCAACTGCGAGAACAGACTAGAAAACTGTTTAATAAGGCAAAGTCTACAAAGAGCGAGGAAGCTTGGACCAACTACAAGGCCAGCTTCAATGAGTATAAAAAAGAGATTAGGAGGGCCAAGTGGACATCGTGGAAAGACTTCTGTTGCTCAATCGAGGAAACACAAGATGCTGCCAGACTCCGAAGGATCCTAAGTAGGACTCCTTCGGCCCCGGTGCTCTTGGAAAATCCAGATGGAAGCACGACCGAATCAAGCCAGGAAACACTGGACCTCCTAATGAATACCCATTTCCCTGTGGATTGTCAAGGCAGCAATGGTAATTATCATGCTCCAAAAATAACGGATAGGGACTTTCGGGTAGCAAATGAGATAATAAATGAACGTTCTGTAGCGTGGGCGATACACTCCTTCAGCCCCTATAAAGCAGCGGGCACGGACGGAATCATTCCGGCCATGCTTCAGCACGCGTTGCCTTTTATCAAATCTTGGTTGATAAAACTCTTTAGAGGTTGCTTGCTAGCCAGGTATATACCGGAGTGCTGGAGAGAAGTTCGTGTGGCATTCATCCCCAAGGCTGGGAAACGTTGTCACGTTAAACCAAAGGACTTCCGACCTATAAGTCTTTCATCGTTTTTGCTGAAAACACTAGAAAGACTTATTGATCTTAGTATTAAGAACTCCTTGGACAGCGGCACAATATCTACGGCCCAACATGCCTACACTAAGGGCAAGTCTGTAGAGACAGCTCTACACAAGGTTGTGAGAACCTTAGAGGAAACTGCCCATCACAAGGAGTATGCCCTGGCAGCATTCCTGGACATTGAAGGTGCGTTTAATAACGTACACACAAGGTCTTTAGTGGGTGCACTCAGGGCACACAATGTCGACGAGATGCTAACTGAGTGGACAGAGCAGTTGCTCAATAGCAGAACAGTCTCGGCCACCATTGGTATAAGTAACGTAAAGAGAGCGATCAACAGGGGAACACCGCAGGGGGGGATCCTATCACCACTCTTGTGGAATCTAGCCCTGAACGAAATTCTCTTATCGTTACAAGAAAAAGGAATAGAAGTTGTTGCGTACGCTGACGATGTGGTCGTTTTGGTAACAGGAAAATTTCTCCCAACACTAAGCGAACTCATGGAATTAGCACTACGCGATATCACAAAGTGGGCGGAGCGCAATGGTCTTGGGGTTAACCCCTCCAAAACTGAACTAGTGCTCTTCACAAGAAAAAGGAAGGTACCAACCTTTCAACTTCCAAGGATAGGAACAACCCAACTCAGTCTCTCTCCTGAGGCGAAATACCTTGGTTTAATTCTGGACTCCAAACTATCTTGGAAAAGGAATACGGAAGAGAGGATGAACAAAGCGTTGTGTGCGTTTTACGCATGTAAAAAAATGATTGGAAGGAATTGGGGCACATCACCGCGCATTACCCATTGGTTATACACAGCGGTGATCAGACCTATTCTCACTTACGGATGTCTGGTTTGGTGGCCGACCATGAGGGTCAACTGCCGATATCAAACCCTTAACAAAGTACAAAGACTAGCGGCGCTAGGAACCACAGGAGCTGTTAGATCAACACCAACAGCGGGAATGGAAGCTCTACTGCACCTCATTCCCCTGAATGAGTACACGAGGTGTACGGCTGCCAAGAGTGCACTAAGGCTCAGAGAGTCTGGCCTCTGGAAGCACAGTACCTTTGGTCATAATAGCATCCTTAAAAGCGATGAATGGGGTATCCCGGACTCTACGGATTACTGTATACCTCACCTGAATATGAATGTGAACTTCTCAGTTTTGATTCCTGAAAGGAGACTTTGGGATCTCGGCAGCGTCATAGACGAGCAAGAGGTCTCGGTCTACACGGATGGATCTAAGACTGGAGAAGGCACAGGGGCGGGAGTGTTCTCGGATAACCTTGACCTCCAAAGGAGCTACAAACTGCCTGATGAGAGCAGTGTATTTCAAGCTGAGGTCTACGCCATAAGTGCGGCTGCAAGCTTGATAATGACGAGAGAACTACCCAGAACTAGGGTTTCAATCTACGTCGACAGTCAGGCGGCAATTAAGGCACTGGATTCGTCGACGATCAAGTCAAAGACCGTGTCTAATTGCCGCAGAGCACTTAATCAACTCGGCCTCCGACATGCCGTTAGACTTTGCTGGGTCCCCGGGCACAGCAACATATATGGCAATGAGAGAGTCGACGAACTGGCAAAAGTAGGGACCGAAATGGCTATGGAAAGCGCGGACCGCTCGGTCGAAATGCCGATCGAATGCGCTAAAAGTATAATTGATAGGAAAGGGGTGAACAACATAAATATCCGTTGGCAAACAAGGAGCGATTGTGTAATCACAAGGTCGCTCTGGCCTAAATTTAATAGGAACAGAACCGACACCCTTCTTAGACTCAGCAGGACCTCCGTAAGGCTACTCACAGGCTTAATCACGGGGCACTGCCCCCTTGGCGTTATGGCCAGAAGGTGGGGCGCGGCCGCAAATGATTTTTGCCGCAGTTGTGGTGACGAGGAGGAGCCGGAGACCGTGAAACACTTACTCTGTGAGTGTCCAGCCCTACAAGCACGCCGATATGGGACGCTTGGGGCCAGATTTTACAGTGGGCTGACGGAGCTTGGCAACCACCCACTCGAGGATATGCTGAGCTTCGTCAACAAGTCGGGCTGGTTCAAATAGGATCAGCTAGTTTTGATGAAAGGTCTTATGAGTACCGAAGACATCACAATGGGCCTGTAGGCCTCCGAGTGTAGCGCTGTGCTCACGCCTGGGCGCGCGCGGTCTTCTCAACCTAACCTAACCTATCTGGAACATCAGTGGAGGCAACAACTTTCTTTGTTGGGTTTTGTCTTGGAAGCATTTCTGTACAAAAACCCAAAAAAATACTGGAATAATTACACTAATCCACTGTATTTATCTGCTATTTCATTTACTATGAATAAAAACCGGTTAACGGTGATAAAACACAGATAAATAAAGAAACAGATAAGAAAATAGCCAATTACACGCGAATTGATTCGTGCGTGAAAAGTTAGCGTACACGGGAATACCCGACGGGAATACCCGGCAGGCCCCTAATATAAAATTGAAGGGTTTGGAGCAAGAAGAAGGTAAGTCCATTTTTTGGTTTTTTGGGAAATTAAAAAAAAACGTTTTAAAAATTCAATTTTCAACTTTCATAAAAAATTTTTTTTACCGCTTATGGTATATGGCTTTACACATGTTTTGGCACAATAATCATACAATAGTACCAATTCCGTTGAGCGAAAGAACTTTTTAAATTGTGGACTTACCACGTTCTTGCCCCAAACTAAAGTTTAAAACCCTTTTCCCATAATATTTTGGCATGAATAAATTAATTAAACTACAAAATTGAGTTGAAAGAAGGTGTTTTAATAGTTTTTTTTTCAGCATTAGAATACTTTTTTTTTAAATAATGTTAAATTCTTCTCCTTCAGTTTCCTCGTATTCATCGGGTGTTATGTCCGACTTGAGTTGGTTATAAAACCACATTTCATTTTGAGCCAGAATCATAACATGTTTGAATTTGGAATCCTTTAGTGGGATTGCATCATCAAATGCCGGTTCAAGTTGATTTATTGGATTTTTAGAGTTATACATTCAGGACTTACCTCCTTCTTGCCCCAATGTACCGGTTGCGGTAGCTCCATATCGTGAATAACGGAAAAACTAACCGTGTCGTAGCAAAATCCTTTTTGCATCAATCTATGGAGTGATTTTTTTCAAACTAGATAGTGGACTTAACTCAAAATGGCCAAAAATGGACTTATCCCCTTCTTGCTCCAAACCCTTCAATTGTTACCTGTTATAAACAAGCGAATTCCCTGAAGCCCGCCTTTTGTCGGACATTCCGGCTAGAGGGTTAAATTCACGGATGTCAAAACAGCAAAAACTGTTTGACTTTTCTGTCGTAACAACTGTCATTTCAATCTTTACTAGACGTAACATCAGATGTAACAGCGACAGTGACGGGATTCATGGCAGGTGTGGATTGCTAGTGAGAAATAAAATAGCGTGAAACAGAGCTAGATTCTCTTTCACACATTTTGACTCTCTCCTTCTAATGGGATCCCCTGATATCATTACCAACCTTGTACGAGCAAATAGGGATGTGTTTGAACAAATAGGGTTGATAACAAACCAAATCATCTCTTGAACAAATAGGGTTTACAACTAACCAAATATTCTGTTGATGTTATAGGTTATACTAGCAGACCCTTCGTTGGCAGCTAAAAGTTTTTTGTATAAATTTTAGAATGCCAAAAAACCATAAATAACTTAAAAAGTTTTGGGAAGAGATGTTATCCTTACAGGACCTTTCGTTTCGAATTTTGAAAATGTAATACTGGATTCGTGATCAGCAACCCCAAATACCAATTTCTCCGGAGAAAAATGAGAAAAAGGATATTTGCGTTTCCTTACAGGACCTTCTGTTCCGAATTTTGAAATTCCAACACCAGATTCGTAATTAGCGACCCCAAATACCCTATAATGCCAATTTTCCGGGGAAAAATGGGAAAACGGATACTTGCGTTATCCTTACAGGACTTTTCGTTTAAAATTTTCAAATTCCAACAACCAACTCGTGATCAGCGACCACGGAAACACCCTCAAGCCAATTTTTCGGAGACAAAATTAGAAAAAGGATATTGGGGGGTTGCTTACAGGATCTTCTGTTCCGAATTTTGAAATTCCAACACCGGATTCGTGATCAGCGACCTCGAAAACCTCCTAAGGCCGATTTTTTCCAGGAAAAACTGGATAAAGGATATTTGCGTTATCCTTACAGGACCTTCCGTTTCGAATTTTGAAAATTTAATACCGGATTCGTGATCAGCGACCCCAAAAACCCTATAATGCAAATTTTTCCGGGGAAAAAGGATATTTTCATTATCCTTGCAGGACCTTTCGTTTCGAATTTTGAAAATCTACATAGCTAAAAACCTGCTCCTGGCAACACAGATCATTTTGCAAAAACCGCGTAAAAATCGGTCCAGTAGTTCTTGAGTTTTGTAATCTCAAACCAACAAACCAACCAACCAGCCAACAAACTTCCATTTATATATATATAGATTAGCTGTTTTTTTTTTAATGATCCGATCAGAGATCCGGATTGACTCTCATACAAATTCGTAACCCAAGTCTTATCGGGATCATGATCTGATTTGCTTTCTGAGTTAATGGGAAATTAAAAATTTCCCTTGGTACGTGTCTCAGCTGGCGTCTTGCGGTTTCATAGGTGTATGGATATTTGAGTACTATTTACATCGCATGAAGGCTATTACCCTAAAACGGGGAAAAAACCTGGTGGCGAGGAAAATAACTATATCTATTCTAGCTGGTAATGACATGGGTTTTGAGAGGTTTTGCGATTTTAAAAGTTATTGCCACAACATATGGGTTACTATGATGCCACGGCTTGTTTCAACATAGCACAAAAACCAATTTAAACCCACAATAAACTCGCTTACGTTTTTTTAATGATCCATATGGATCTGTTATCCGGATCATTAAAAAAATCAGCTATTGAATGGTTCCTGAAACATTCCGCATTCAAAATACCAAATGGAGTATACAAAACAATCGAGTCTATACCAAAGGACGTGTTTAATTGGTTCTAATTAAAAGTTTTCAATTGAAATTAATTAAATCACTAAATGATTTTGGTTTTGGGCGAATTTTTAATAGTTTAATTTTTGTTTCGCTCATTTTTGTATTTGTACCCATGAAGTGATTAAGTATGTTATAGGCAGAGACGTCCACTAAAACAAATTAAAGCGCGTCACTTAATGACTGTATTGCAATTTTAAATATTGTAATTTTAATTTTAAATTTAAATAACTTTTTGTGGGCCTCTTCGAGTCTAAGATCCTTTTAATGATTGCTTTAAATGATCCTGAAAAGTAGCCACATAAAAAAAACATAATGTTTTACAAGACACCAAATTACACATGTAATTATTTTTTCTAAGTGCACTTAATATTAAAATTGCACTTTTAACTTATTATTATACTTCACTTAAACGCGGTTTAGACGAAGCAGTTAACTTGCGGCAAGTAGACGTAAATACACGCGATTTGACCTAGTGTGCGACGCTCGCATATATGTGAGAATACTTCCCGCTCTCTCGAAAATAATAGAAAGTCATTCTATTTTTGTGGTAAGTAAAAACCAATACAAGAACATGGAACCGTGTACACAAGAGGTGGTTTTATGTATGTGTGTTTCAGTTCATTTTATATTTGCTGCTTTGCCAGAGAACGTTGTAACATTTTAAGGAAAAAACGACACGGGTATAAAAAACTCGTCGGCAACAAACAGTTTTAGGTCGAAATTCGCAAATTTTTCTACAAAAGAGAGTCGTAATATTTTTTCTCAGAAAATTTTAGGTTATGTTTTCCTTCGGCTGTCATTCTACTTGAAATGATTTACTTGAAACGTAAATGATTTACAGTCATTAAGTGACGCGCTTTAACTAAGCAAACTACTTGCCTCTCTTTACTTGCCGCGAGTTACTTGAAGTGTATAAACCGGGCTTTAGTGAGCCTACATAAATTGAGAGTGGACAGGTCAGAAATAGCTATTTCCATTAAATTCGAATTTTTACCTGATTACAGATTTTGACCAAAAGTATTTTAAATCATTTTTAGTAGTACTTTGTGTACGGTTTGGGGATTCAAAAAATTAATAAATAATAATAGCTTTTATTTAAATAATTATAAACATATAAATAGTATACGTAAGCTAAATTTAAGCAATGGTTGAAACACCGTCTTTCTGGGTACCTTCCTTCGTTTCCGGTAAAGAAAGTACAATATGTTGTGGTTTCCTTTTATCTTATTAAGCAGAGCATCAATAAAATTCCGATATTATTAGATTCCTGTAATTGAGAGCATAATGGGCATATTTTGTTAACGAATTGCAGTCTTTCCCGTTGGCTAAGTCGTATATCTCAGTATTGGTTAGTACGTCCTTTCCTAGATACCTTCTGCGTTCGCTTTTCATGACTGGACAACGTGCTAGGAAATGAAATACATCTTCGTCTTCGTTTAAGTTGCACAGCGAGCAAATCTTTGAAGCGTTTGCGGTATACGGTGCAGCTTGCAACGGCAGGAGTTCTCCTCTAATTTTGAAAATGAGCGCGATGTCCACAGTTTTAAGATCTTCCCTGAAGTAATTTCTTTCACATAAATCGTGTTCCAAGTTCGCATACAATGCCCTACTCTCCGACCGCCGCGCTTCAGCAATACATAGCATTCATTCGCATACTTTCATCAACTTTCTGGATCAGGCTGTATAGTTCGTTTTTCAACCGGCTCAAACAGCTGAAATCCCAGTTAATCTTTACGTCGTGGCTTTCCGCTAGAGCTTGTAGATTACCTATCATGTGCGATTTGTTCTGTACCATGCTTTCGGTTATTTTTCTAGGTAGTCTGTCTGCAGAGAAGGCGATTGCTTTGATTATGTAATCGCAGTGCATTTTCAGTGTCATGCTATATAGTGGAGAAATGCCAGTTTCGATTATAATCATATAATTCGGTGTATTTGTAGGTAGTCTAAATGTTTTTTTTAATAAAGTACCATTGAAGTTTTTCCACCTCTGCATACGATTTACCTCCCCAGACTTGCGCTGCATATAACAGTATCGATCTTACCCCCGCTTCGAATACTCTGTATTTCCCTGTCATTGACACTTTGTTATTACGCATTCTTCCAGGTACAGTTTATCGTACTTATTGACTCCTTAAGCTTGTTCTTCAGATGGGTCTTCATGTCCAGCGTAGGTGTGACTGTGACTCCCAGCTATTTGTATTCGGATACTATTTCAATTGGATCGCCTTCCAACACCTATTTCGCTGCCTTCATATTTCTTCCACTTTCTTTTTTAAAAATCATAATCTTGGTTTTGTCCCGATTTATCTCCAGCCCCCAGGTTTTGCAATACACTACCAGTCTGTTGATCATTCGTTGAAGGGTATCAGGCCATTCCGCCATAATGACCAAATCATCCGCAAAGAGGAGTCTATTTATTACCATCCTCGCGATCTCCACGCCGCCACCGAGGCTTTCTAGTATATCATTTATAAAGAGGCAGAATAACAGGGGGCTCAGGACGCATCCTTGTCTCACTCCACAGCTAACATTGAACCACTCGAATGTTCTTAGTCCATTCCATACCGCAATTTTACTGTCGTCATAGAGACTCTTGATGATTTTTAGCTTGTAAAATAGTGCTTTTCGATCTATTGAGTCAAAGGCCGCTTTAAAGTCTATAAAGCAGGCATACATTTTTTTACTTTTGCTTGTATGACTTTAATAGTCGCTAACAAGGTGAATATTTGATCGACAGTGGAGTATCCTTTCCGAAAACCAGCTTGAAAAGGAGATAGTAAATTATTCCTTTCAACCCACTTTAGAAGCCGATCATGCAATATAGCAGTGAATATTTTTTGTGTCGAGTTCAAAAAGGAAATTCCACGGTAATTCTCTGAAAATTGGGTATAGCAGCGATTTCCGAAAATTGTCTGGGACTTCACTTTTCATAAATATGATATTGAAAAGCCGTGTTAAATGCCCCACTAGCGCGTCTGGTGCAAATTTCCAAAACTCTGTTGGTATGCGGTCTGGTCCCGGTGCTTTTTTGCCTTTGGCTGCCTTCAAGGCATTCCTTATTTCCACTTCGTCGAATGCTTGATCGATGAGTTCGTCTTTTATATCGTTCTCAGCGTAGTGTATTAGACTTAGTTCTGCTGGTGAGGAATTTAGCAATGTTTGGAAATAACACCGAAATTCATCCACTTCAAGCTCAAGTCCTCTGTAGCGGCCACTGCCAATTAGCTGTTTTACCCCTCTCCAGAACTCCACAGTGTTTTTGGCCCCCTCTAGGCTTGCCGCTATGTTATTATAAAACACTTTTTTTTGTGTGGCATAGACTTTTGTACGTTTTGTTTGCTTCTAGATACCAGGAGTGTAATTCCGACGATGGTGCTCTTCTTAACTCGTTCAAACGTGTAAAGGATCTCCTTCTTGCTCGGTCGCACTGGCGATCATACCACGGTTGTTTCCGACTCGGGAATGTTCCTGAGTTCTTAATAGCTGCTGCAACTACAATACCGGCTCTTAGTTCCTCCTCAATCTTGTTGACATCGTTCTCTTCTTCATCCATGCCGTTTATATATTCGGTTATTTTTGAATGGTAGTTTTTTATCCTGTTCGCATGCCGCCGCAATTTCGAAATCAATTGGTTATCTTGTTGCTCCCTGTCTTCATTTAGCCTCACAGTAAGTTTCAGAGGTAGATGGTCCGAGAAGTTTGCGTCCACCACGGCAAAGTTGCTTGTCACCTTTGCCCATTTCCCATTTAGCGCTGCGAAGTCAATAACCGACATTCCTTGTCTCCCAATAAACGTAAGGTGTCCGGCCGGGTCCCCTTCAACATTCCCATTCAAACTTAAGAGGTTGTGGAGTTGACAGAGTTCCAGCAATCTGCGACCTCTCTCATTCAAGGTACCATCCCTGGATTGTCTACTAATACGCCTTCCGTAGAGCTCCCAAGTAGAATCTAATTCATTTACATATATAGTCATTGGCAATCCTGGCGTTGCAGTCGCCCACTAATAAAATGTTATATTCTTGCATATTACACATAAGATCGCACAATTTCCCGAAATCTGCGTCCCAGTTAGTGCAATTCAGATAGACCGGAACCATACGTAGCCGTTCTCCCTTCAGTGTCCACTTTAGCGTCATAATGTCCTCGAATTGCTCGAATTCATATCTATATATATAAAAATGGATGTTTGATTGTCTGTCTGTCTGTCTGAGATTACAAAACTCAAAAACTACTGGACCGATTTTTACGCGGTTTTTTGCAAAATGATCTGTGTTCGAAACGGAAGGTCTTGTAAGGATAATGAAAATATCCTTTTACCCATTTTTCCCCGGAAATATTTGCATTATAGGTTTTTTGGGGTCGCTGATCGAGTGCCCATGTTAAGGACAATATAACTTAAAGTTTTTTGTTTTATCTCCTGGGACATTTCTGACATCTATTTTGATCCTGTCGATTTTTTGTGTGAAAAATAATAAAACCTGTTACTCTGTTATTACTATTTGTATTTAAAGTAATTTAAAAAAAAAACGAATGATTAAACTATACGCCGGCTAAATCTCATTCAGCCTTTGGTTTTTTTTCGTGTAAACATATTTAATAATTTTTTATTTATCTGCAAAGAATAAAAGTATTAATATTTCCGTTCTAATTCTTTAATTACAAACATACCCAGTCAATACTGGCTGAGTTTGTTGTGACAAGACGTGCTTTTTTTTCAATCGTGGATATTTCTTGAAAAAGTTATTTTTTTTCGGAATTTGATTAATTAAGTGACTAGTTGGTCAATAGACCTCTACTCTTTTTGTGAAACATAAAAACAACGCAATTCCGGGTAGTGTAACCCGATATAGGAGGTTTTTTTTGGCCCCCTTAGGGGACCATATTTTTTTTTAAATTCTTCTTCTTTGCGAAAGACTCATACAAGAGTCAAGAGACGCTACAAGTGATTTTGTGTTCTACCAATGACTCGTAAAGTAGGATCCAGAAAATCGCAGGCGAAAAAGCAAATCACCAAATCCATAAAGGGCGATCCTCGCCTGAGCCCAACTAAAATTAATGGGTATCTACAAATACTAACTCCAGGTCGCAGCAGTAATCTCCCAGATTTGGACGAACATTCTGAGGATATCCTTGAGGAAGGCTCCGTAGAAATGACGTCAGAAGCAGCATCAGTTTGCCCGATTGAAACAGACGTTACCGTTTTAAAAGCAGCAGCTGAAAAAAATTACAAAAGAGGATCTACAGCTACCCAAACCGGTCCATCATCGCAGTCAGCTCCATCATTGTCATCTCATAATAGAGACCATTTCATTTTAGTTCCAAACAAGAAAAGGAGAGTTGGATCACCAAAATCTCGTCCAAGCATGGAAAAAAACAATGGTCTGCCTCAAAACCGCTTTCATCTGCTGGACCGATATGAAGAAGAGATACAAGAAGTGGAAGCTCCGGACGCATGCAACAACAACGCCGAAAATAAGAGAACACAAAATCCTAAATTTTGTCCCCCAATATTTTGTACTGGAATTAACATCAAAGATTTACTAACAAAAGTTAACAATAATTATCCCAATACAACTATTGTAATAAACAACATGAAGAATGATCAGGTAAAAATTTCAGTCGATAACCCCGTGGTTCATCTAATCATATTAGACAACATAAGAACCTTAAAAGACGCTTCTGGTTTTTCCTTTTCAGCCAAAGCAGACCGCCCTATCTCCTTGATTATTAGAGGAATCGATGGCTCCTTCGAGCCTGATGAAGTACTCGCAAACATTAAGAAGTTGATTGGCGATTTCCGGTATATCAAACTTGAAAGATTCTCTACATCATGGTCGAGAAGAGAGAAAATCGACTTAGACTTATTCATCTTACAAGTTCCACCTGGTGAAGATATCTCACCAATATTGAATATCAAATATTTACTTTCTCAAAAATTGGTGTTCGAAAAACCTAATAACCGTGGTTGGATTCAGTGTTATCGATGCCAACGTTTCGGTCACGTCGCGGCTAACTGTGCGTATGACCCAAGATGTGTGAAATGTAATAAAATTCATCCAAATAAAGTCGATTGCGAGATCACTGCTACCAATACAGAACGGGAAAAAATATTCTGTGTTAACTGCAACCAATTTGGCCCCCCGGCTAGTTACAGCCAATGCCCCAAACTGTTAGGCTATCTCAACAAACGTGAAACCCACAAAGTTCAAGCAAAACGCCCATATGGGCAACGTAAAGATATCGTGAACTCTAGGGTTCGAAACCCGATCAAAGGAGATACTTCTTTCGCCGATGTAGCAGCAGTAAAGTCAACTGCTCGTCACCCGGCACCTCAAGGGAATTTTTTGGAGGAATTTCTAGATGAATCCATTAACCTTTTTGGTGTCTCTGTAGGTGAACTATTAGCAGAACTAAGTTCGTTCTGGCCTGCATATAAAAAAATTAGCAATCAGGAACAAAAAACTTTAGCGTATCTGAAATTTCTGGGTAAATTCGTTTCCAAATGATGGACTTAAGATTTCTAGCACAAAATGTTAATTCTCTGATTTCTCACGAAAGTAGATTTGAACTTTCAAATACCCTCAAGAGGCATAAAATCTCTGTTGGAATGATTTCCGAAACCTGTCTCAATAACCGACATAAATGTATAGTCGATGACTACAATATCATCAGAAATGACTTTAATAGAGGCACAGCCTTATTTTTTCATAATTCGTTAAAAATCTCTAGGGTTTCCTTTAATGGAAACATTATCTCCGCAACATTAGCCTCTATTTCATACAAAGACACCGAAGACAAACCGTGCAAGTTGTTGGTAGGAGCTATTTATATCCCGTGTGGCGTTGGAAGCAATATCACCTCTGATCTAAACAAACTATCCGACATCAGATCCAGATTTGAAAGCTGTGTACTTGGTGGCGATTTCAATGCCAGACATACAAATTGGGGAGATGCAGTGTGTAATTATAACGGCACTAATAATAATGATTACTGTATAGTAATCTATATATTTAAAAGGCAAAGCGATTTTATATGGATTTCTTTCGACAGAGCTCCTGCAGTTCCTATTGAACCGATTTTGATGATTCTTTTTTTAAATGAAAGCTCTATAGCTGTAGATATGTCCGTTTTACTTTTTTTTCAATTTTTAATAATACTTTATTAGTGATTTGCCTTTCAAAATTATAAATATGCCGCTAACTAAGTCTTCAATGTTAACACGACATTCCGTACTGTATGATTAGTGCAGTGAGTTAGAAGTTGGACTACCATGCGCAAGGCACCGGGTTCAATTCTTATCGGTGACAAAATTATTTTTTTTTCTTTTCAAATTTTTTTTTGTTTTATTTACTTTTTTTAATATTTTATTACTTAATTTATCTTTAAGTTTACATTTTTACTCCTGACTAAGTGTTAGACTACAATGCGCCAGATGTGCGGGTTCGATTCCGAGTGGTGACAAAATATTTTTTTTTATTTTTTTTGCTTTAGGCGCGTTGGGCGATTTTTGGATGGGTAAAACCTTATGAGTTCGCGTCACCGACATGCTAATTTAACAGCTTAACCCATTTTTCGCCGCTCTTAGACGAGTGGGAATTTTTCCATCAAAATTTGTGTGGAAGCTACTTTTGGGTCGAATATGACTTTCAAAAAGTTTCAGAATTTTCCGGCCAACAGTTTTCCGGAAAATTGTGGTAAAAATTCTTAACCACGGCAATATACTATGCTCAATATGTGGTATTTTTTCCAGAAAAACGTGAAAATTTTTATTGATTTTGGAATAAAAATTATCTAAGGGCTCAACCCGCTTTGCGGTACATTCTTCGAAAAAATAAACAAAAATGTGAAAAAAGGTTTTGTAGTACGAATTCTTACCAATGGCGAGAAACGAGTATTTTTACGTTTCTGGGAGGGTTTTTGTCTGTTTTGTGGCCAAAAATGGGAAAATCCAATTACCCAATCAACGAAAAAGTAATTTGATGAGCTTTGATGAACATTCAAAGTTGTGGTAAGAATTCTTACCGGGTGGCGAATAAATGGGTTAAGAATGCTGATTTGCTTTCATTTGATTTTTTTATACAGAAAAAATCGATTTTTTTTTGAAGACTGCATAGAGCAAAATAAAATTAGAGAGGAAATTTCAGAATAGCACATGACTTTCTTACACAACAAAAAAACGATTTTTTTTGGAAAATATCATACAGCAAAATAAAATGAGACAGAAAATTTCTGAACAGCACGTGACTTTGTTATATAGCAAAAAATCGATTTGTTTTTTTGGAAAATATACAGCAAAATAAAATGAGACAGAAAATAACAAAAAAATCGATTTTTTTTGAAAAATATATACAGCAAATTAAAATTACACAGAAAATTTCTGAACAGCACGTGGCATTCTTATACAGAAAGAATTAAATATCTCCAGCTATTTGTTGTATAAGAAAATCATGTGCTGCTCAGGAATTCAAACCTAAATATGCATATTAACTTTTATTTGACATTTACTGCTTATTAGCATATATTTTCAAAATTTCAGGTTAAAAAATATATAGGCATAAATACACGACAAAATTACCTTACATATATTATTGTTTTCATTTCTGTTGGTCCCCAATGACTGCCTGTTTTTATACCCGTATGGTGAAACCAAAGGATATACTAACTTTGCCTTACCGTTTGTAACGCCAAGATCCCGTCATTACACAAAAAATGAATTATACCAGTGTGTTTAGAATGATAAAAAAAAATTGATTTTCGCATGTCCGTCCGTCCGTCCGTCCGTCTGTAGCGCGGATTGCGGGCGCACGGATTGAGCTAGAGACTTGAAATTTTGTGCAGATCCTTTTTTCGTAAAATGCGAGGCTAAGTTCGTTAATGGGCACAAATGGACCATTAGGGGGGGGGGGGGGGTACCCCCCATACGAACGAAAAGTTTTTTTGCGAATATGTCAATAACGGTGCATCTTATTAAAAAAGTGCAAGAACACAAGTTATTTAGGATATGATTCTACATAAAACTCCCATACATAAAAATCCGATTGGAATAAATTTTAAAAATTCTTATTGGAAAATTTGACTTCAAAGTGGAATTTTGATATAACGGTTCGCCGTTCACTTAAATCACCATACGGGTTTTCAATAATTGCGAGATTGGCAATTATAGCTTTTGTTATGTTTTATTACTTAATTTATCTTTCAAATTTATATTCTTACTACTGAATAAGTGCACTCAGAAAAATGGAGGCTAACTCGACGACCTGCATACGGCGTAATTAGCCTCGGGCTGGCAAATTTAGCCTATGACTGGCGCGCGTTCGCCTGCATCCGGAAAAGTAAAACTTGTGTTGACCTGTGGCCGTAGAAATTCTGAAATTAAACCACCTGCAGGTGAAGTAAGGCGTTGGGAGCTGCACGAGTTGACCTGAGATAGGTTTTTCCACGATGTAATGCCATGTAATGACGATTAAGCCACTCATAGCTTGAATATTTAGCCAACCATAGGTCAACTGAAGACCAGGGCAAGGCGAACTGAAGCAATGTGACGTCAGTAAAGCGGTTGCAGCCTTAACAAGCCGCTAATAGGAGAACTTGTTGACCGCTGTGCGTTGTATTCGAAGAGCAGTCAAACCGACACAGTCTTATCATAAAAGGTTAAACAGCAACAGGCTTATTACGCCTCTGCTAGTTGCACTCCCAAGCTTTGCATTGCCTAACACAGGCTTATTATCCGGCAATAGTTAATTTTATAAAAAGTAAAACAGGAACAGGGTTATTAGGCCTGTGTTAGTTGCACTTCTAAGCATTGCATTGCCATACTTTACCAGCCTCAGGTCAACTGTACACGAGTGACAGGTTTAATTGCGTGTGTGAGTTGCATTCGTTTGCGGAAATTCGTAATAGCCGTCATTCTCTTGTTAGCAATCGACGCAGAAAGGACATTTTTTAGTGAGTGAAAAGTGCAAGTTCGAGTTAATCAAGGAACCGTCTGGAATCAAAGGTAAGTTTTTCGTTTCAATAAGCATGTTTTTTGGTTCAGTTAACAAATTATGCTACATTTACACGAATGACAAATTTGTCATTTTTTTCTTGTCATTATGTTAATTCCCGTGTAAATGGCATAATTTTTGTAATTTTTTCTGTCAGAAAATGTCAATCTCTCATAAAAGAATGAACTTGTCCATTCTTTTATGCCAGATTGTCATTCGTGCAAACGCAATATTAGTTATGACAACTTTAGTATTCAACTTTTGTCATAACTAATATTGCGTTTGTACGAATGACAATCTGGCATAAAAGAATGGACAAGTTCATTCTTTTATGAGAGATTGACATTTTCTGACAGAAAAAATTACAAAAATTATGCCATTTACACGGGAATTAACATAATGACAAGAAAAAAATGACAAATTTGTCATTCGTGTAAACGTAGCATTAACCTGAAATCAAACTGGTTTCAATAAAATTTAAAACTACAGACAATCTTCTATTCCCTTTTTATACCCGTATGGTGAAACCAAAGGGTATATTAACTTTGCCTTACCGTTTGTAACGCCAAGAACCCGTCATCACACACAAAAATGAATTACACCAGTGTGTTTAGAATGATAAAAAAAATAATTTTTGCATGTCGGTCCGTCTGTCTGTGGCGCGGATTGCGGGCGCACGGATTGAGCTAGAGCCTTGAAATTTTTCGTAGATCCGTTTTTCGTAAAATGTGAATCCAAGTTCGTTAATGGGCAAAATTGGTAAACCCCTTACGAATGATAACGTTTTTTGCGATTATCTCAAAAACTTATCAAAAAAGCGCAAGAACAAAAGTTATTTAGAATATTATTCTACACAAAACTTCCATACATCAAAATCCTATTGGAATAAATTTTAAAAAATTTGATTGAAAAGTTTGACTTCAAAGTGGAATTTTGATACAACTGTTCGCCGTTCACTTAAATCACCATACGGGTTTTCAATAATTGCCAGACTGGCAATTATAGCTTTTGTTATGTTTTTAACTCGTGAAATTCATAGTATTGTACCGATAACGCTTAGAAAATTGTTATATCATTTATTCGGTTAAAAAACTATTTTGGTAAATTGCGTACGAGTAAAATGCTTTATTTCGCTTTTAAACAGTTGAGTTCAACGTGATATTTCGCGCTGTTAATGCTTTGCCTGATTTGCAGATGTAATACTAAACGGAAATAATAAAATAAAAAAAAATCAATATTTTTGCCCCTTGTGTAGACTTAGTCATTGCCAACGCATGTAGCATCATTGCCAACGCATGTAGAATGGTGCTCACGTTGCAATTTTGGTTTTGAAAACGCGTACAATCTAATATTGGAGCTGGTAACGAAGTGTATTTCGGCTTACTAATTTAACATTTGGTTATTTCTACTTAAATCTACTATGATGCATGATGAAATACTAGTTTAACCAATTAACGCCCGCTGTACTCAAACGAGTACACCGGACATATCTGTGATAATAAGTTAAAATATTTTTAGCCGATTTTCAGACAAAACCAAACTGATCTCAATTTGTATTTACAAAAAGATCATTTTTGCTTTGCCTGAAAATCGACTTAAGCTACTTTAACTTATTACCACAGATTTATGTATACATTTTTTCAGAATTTTCTTTTTTTTTTTGTTTATTTTATAAGAATGGCTTGGTTTATGTGTTAAAAATATTCAGTGATTTTCTCATTAATTGGTTAAAGGTATTTTAAAAATTGAAATTGCCAATTCAGCAGCATCCTTACTAAAGCAGTGCGCACCTGGCCTAATATTGGATAGCGATAACATTTTAACTGAGCTAGTGTTCATACACGGAGATCTATAAAAATAATTGTTGCGGCATTGATAGGTTGACTTTCAAGGAATTTTAGTTGAAGGTGCCTTTGGCAGTTTTTTTAAAAACAATATTTTTAAATTATTAAGTCCCTTTAATCCACCTTTTCATCTACTTCCAGAAATTCCAAGTGGAAAGCATATCAAGTGGAAAATAGGCACATATCTATCTGTCCCTGTACAACACCTTGATTTGCGATTAATGTCAACCATGCGAATAGTGTCATATAATTTAAAATAAAAATTTTTCTTTACGATACCATTTAATTGTAACATGAATATATATAATAAATAAAATGTAATTAAAATAAGGGGCCTATTGCGGTTATCGATCGATCATCGTTGACCGGAACGATCGAAAAACAATTTGGTATTGCGTAAGGTTCATCGTGATTTTTTTAGTGTTTGACGTCTTCACCGGACGATCCAACAAAGATCATCGTTCCCAACTGAACGATTTTATCGTTCGCGAACGATAAAATCGATATCGCAATACTGATTTTTCGATCGTTCCGGTCAACGATCGATTGACGAAGCTCACAATAGGGGCCTTAAACATCAATTGTTCTTTATTGTAAACTCGCTGTGGCCATATGGCAACCCCGGCGGTAATAGGTTAAGATGATATTCCGCAATAATGGGACTCTAATAAGTGAAAAAGTATGGCGTGGGGGCTAATACTTTGGTTGCTGCAAGTGTATTTTGAGCTTCCTGGGGGAAGATAGTAGATCTCCTGCGGCAGGTATACTGTGAGGCTGCTACAGGTCAGCTTTACAGCTGCAGGAGGAAAGGTAAGCTTGAGGTAGGTGTAAAATTGACTTTCAGCAGGAGAAAAATAAGGCTGGTTCAGGAGACTTGACCTGCGGTAGGTCTATTTTAAAGCTGCACCAGGTCACTGGTCAACCACGGGTGGTTTTACTAGCCTGCTACAGGTGGATTGTGAGCCTCCACTAGGTAACGTAAACTTGTGGCAGGTTACCGTCAAGCTGTCCCTGGGCAACAGTTAGCCTAAAGTAGCGTTAATCGCGACAAGTTAGTCATTCGTAGGTTGACTGTCGGCCTGTGGTAGAATTACTTGACCTGCTGCAGGTGCATTGTCGAGCTACAGGCGTTTAACACTGCATTCATACAGCGCTCATAGGTGTACTATAAGCCTATGGCTCCTGTATAATGTGGTTTAATACACCTGGCAATGGTTTATTAAGCCTGTATCAGTTTTAGTTAGCCATTGGTAGTTAAACTAGTTCTGTAATTCTCGCCCGACTGAGGCTTACTTACGCCTGAAACAGACTAAAACCATGTAACTTGATCTAACTACGTCAAACTTAAGCAGGTTAACTCTGTCAGCCGGCTAGAGGTCAGAGTTAACCTGACAAAAAGTTGACCTGCAGTACATTTATCATTTTTCTGAGTGTGTAAACTACATCGCGCCAGGTACGGGTTCAATTTTGAGCGGTGGCAAAATATTTTTTTTTTGTTGAAATTGAGTTTTTTAAACGTAAAATTAAAAATATCTGTTACGCATCGTCTTTTATTGGAAAAAGTGAAAACCATCTTCTCTTATAAAATCGTTTAACCTGACGCTAGCCCAAACCCCTGAAGATAGACTTGAAACTTTCACAATATGTCCCAACCATCGCGTAGGCGCTCACTAAGGCGAGATTTTTCGAAATTTTAGTGCTAATGGAGTGAACGGGGAGTAAAAGTGGTTTGGGTGTTTTTAAACCGTGATTTTCGCCATGAATCATGCTCAATAGCAGGCTGAAAAGTACCACTCGGGGATTTTTGGGGTCGTTGATCACGAATCCGGTGTTAGATTTTCAAAATTCAAAACGGAAGGTCCTGTAAGGATAATGCAAATATCCTTTTTCCCATTTTTCCGGGAAAAAATGTCATTAGGGGGTTTTCGGGGTCGCTGATCACGAATCTATATATTTAAAAGGCAAAGCGATTTTGTTTGGATTTCTTTCCGCAGAGCTCCAGCGGCTCCGATTTTGATGATCCTTATTTTAAAACTTGAAAACCCGTATGGTGATATTCGTATCAAAATTCGAACAGTTGTACCAAAATTCCACTTTGAAGTCAAACTTTCCAATAAGATTTTTTAAAATTTATTCCAATCGGATTTTGATGTATGGGAATTTTATGTAGAATCATATCCTAAGTAACTTTTGTTCTTGCACTTTTTTGATAAGATACACAGTTTTTGAGATATTCACAAAAAACGTTTTCGTTTGTATGGGGGGTCCCCCCCCTAATGGTACATTTTTGCCCATTAACGAACTTAGCCTCGCATTTTACAAAAAACGGATCTGTGCAAAATTTCAAGTCTCTAGCTCAATCCGTGCGCCCGCAATCCGCGCCACAGACAGACAGACAGACAGACGGACGGACATGCAAAATTCAATTTTTTTTATCATTCTAAACACACTGGTGTAATTCATTTTTTTGTGTGATGACGGGATCTTGGCGTTACAAATGGTAAGGCAAAGTTAATATACCCTTTGGTTTCACCATACGGGTATAATAAAAAAAAAACAAAACCTTGGCACTAGCAACCCTGGTTTCGAGCATGGGTATTTTACCCCTTCATTAAACGCTCAGCTGCGATCCGTGTTGTTAAGATCGAAGACTCATCTATATATTTAAAAGGCAAAGCGATTTTGTATGTATTTCTTTCGACACAGCTCCAGCTTAAAATCGATTCTGATTATTAATTTTTTAAATGAAAGCTCTCTATCTGTAGATGTGTCCCCTTTACTTTTTTCCCATCTATATAATAAAAAC
This sequence comes from Chrysopilus asiliformis, assembly GCA_964034945.1. Classification (NCBI taxonomy): domain Eukaryota; kingdom Metazoa; phylum Arthropoda; class Insecta; order Diptera; family Rhagionidae; genus Chrysopilus; species Chrysopilus asiliformis. The sequence continues at coordinate 74,584,677 of OZ035960.1, read as the reverse complement.
TGTAAGGGGACAATTTTTATAATTGGATTTTCTCAAAAATATTGACATTCATTGATGTATTTGGTCGTTAATACTGATGCCAAAAATGACATTTTTATACCCGTATGGTGAAACCAAAGGATATATTAACTTTGCATTACCGTTTGTAACGCCAAGACCCCGTCATCACACAAAAAAATGAATTACAACATAACAAAAGCTATAATTGCCAATCTGGCAATCATTGGAGACCCGTATGGTGATATTCGTATCAAAATTCGAACAGTTGTACCAAAATTCCACTTTGAAGTCAAACTTTCCAATAAGATTTTTTAAAATTTATTCCAATCAGATTTTGATGTATGGGAGTTTTATGTAGAATCATATCCTAAATAACTTTTGTTCTTGGACTTTTTGATAAGATGCACCGTTTTTGAGATATTCACAAAAATCGATTTCGTTCGTATGGGGGGTACCCCCCCTAATGGTCCATTTTTGCCCATTAACGAACTTAGCCTCACATTTTACGAAAAACAAATCTGCGCAAAATTTCAAGTCTCTAGCTCAATCCGTGCGCCCGCAATCCGCGCTACAGACAGACAGACGGACAGACGGACAGACAGACAGACGGACAGACGGACAGACAGACGGACGGACATGCTAAATTCAACTTTTTTCATCATTCTAAACACACTGGTGTAATTCATTTTTGTGTGCGATGACGAGATCTTGGCGTTACAAACGGTAAGGCAAAGTTAATATACCCTTTGGTTTGACCATACGGGTATAATCAGTGTGTTTAGAATGATAAACAAAATTGATTTTTGCATGTCCGTCTGTGGCGCGGATTGCGGACGCACAGATTGAGCTAGAGACTTGAAATTTTGTGCCGATCCGTTTTTCGGAAAATGCGAGGCTAAGCTCGTTAATGGGAACAAATGGTCTATTAGGCGGGGTACCCCCATACGAACAAAAACGTTTTTTGTAAATATCTCAAAAACGGTGCATATTATTAAAAAAGTGCAAGAACAAAAGTTATTTAGGATATGATTCTAAATAAAACTCCCATACATTGAAATCCGATTGGAACAAATTTTAAAAAATCTTATTGGAAAGTTTGACTTCAAACTGGAATTTTGATACAACTGTTCGAATTTTGATAGGAATATCACTATACGAGTTTCTAATAATTGCCAGACTGGCAATTATAGGGTTTGTTATGCTTAAAATTTATGTTTGTCCGTCTGTCTGTATGTCGGTCGGTATTTCTGTCTGTTTGTCTGAATGTTTGTTCCGGCATCACGCAAAAACAGCGTGGCCAATTTTGATCAAACTTTGCACACAGGTACAGTTATTGACAGAATACAGGATATGATTCTTTTTGATGTCAATCCCCGTTTCTTCTGATATCTCTTACTCAAATGTGTCGGATCCAGTTTAATAGCAACCCCTTTCCCTCTCTGTAAACTCCCTCTCTTGAAACCTCTTTATGCGCTTAAGGGTTTCGGATCCGGTTTTCACCATGAGAGAGGTACCGCAAGAAAAATTTTTGCTTACTAATATCTACCCCTCCTTTTTATGTACATATAGCTAACGATGGTATCTTTTTTCGGACAAAAAACAGTATATTTCACCTAAAAATTTAAAAAAGCAGTAAATCGATTTGAAAACATAACAAAAGCTATAATTGCCAATCTTGCAATCATTGAAAACCCGTATGGTGATATTCGTATCTAAATTCGAACAGTTGTACAAAAATTCCACTTTAAAGTCAAACTTTCCAATAAGATTTTTTAAAATTTATTCCAATCGGATTTTGATGTATGGGAGTTTTATGTAGAATCATATCCTATATAACTTTTGTTTCCTGCACTTTTTCGATAAGATGCACCGTTTTTGAGATATTCGCAAAAAACTTTTTCGTTCGTATGGGGGGTACCCCCGCTAAGGGTCCATTTTGCCCATAAACGAACTTAGCCTTGCATTTTACGAAAAACCAATCTGCGCAAAATTTCAAGTCTCTAGCTGAATCCGTGCGCCCGCAATCCGCGCCACAGACGGACAGACGGACGAAAACATACTGGTGTAATTCATTTTTCTGTGTGATGACGAGATCTTGGGGTTACAAACGGTAAGGCAAATCTAATATACCCTTTGGTTTCACCATACGGATATAAAAACAGTATTTTTCGCATTACCTATAAATTTTATTCAATGAAAATTTGTGTTTTTGCTCTTGATTTCCACATTTTTATTCTTTTAAATTAACAATGGAAAGCAAAATCAAAGTAACGCGTTCTGAAGAAGGATGAATAATGACAAGACAGTAATCGATGGGGAAAGGAAGAAGCGAATCTATATGACATGTTGCCATCAATACTTCGCTGTTCGTCGTTTGAATGTATTTACACTTGCCATGTGTTGCCACTGTTTTGTGTTGCCACTGACGTTTTGCATTGCTATTAATAAATTTGAATTTCGAAACGTTAAAGAATTAAAGTTTTCTGAGTATTTAAATACAGTATTTTGGGGAAAAAAGCAGTAATGCAGTATTGGAGTCTGAAAAACAATATAATACTGCGAAAAACAGTATAGATACCATCGTTATCAGTGTTGCACTTTCATTTTTTTGAAAAGTAATAAATTGCCTGTCTAAAATGTACTAAATGTAATAGATTGTTAATCCGCCAGTAATAATTGTTGAGCACACTTTGCAATAGGCTGATTCAGCCCTATCCTTTACCCAAGAAAACTGTTGCAACCATTCTTTGCGGAATTTTTGGACGTAACACTTTTTGTTTTCTTTCGTCAGACTGAAGAAAGAAAGAAAAAGCGGCATAACTTGCAAACTTTTAAGAAAAATTTTGGGTTTGACTTACCACGGGATCTCGTTTTCTTGATCCGTGGGGGACTTTGGGGGCAGTGGCTCTAGTGGCAGCTCATCGCTTCCGTTAGGCTTGACCCTTTTAAAATGCCTTAAGAGATGTCTTTTAGGTTTTTTGGACTTACATCATAACCAAACAAAATTTACCTGTACAATGCCATTCTGAAAAGCAATTTTAACGCAAACGAATAACGAACAACTGGTAAAAGATGTCAACAGGGATGGGACAAGCAACTAGGCTATATACGTATGGCATTTTATGATGAGTACAATAAACTAGATTCACGAAAAAGGATACTAGATTCCAAAAGAGAGAGGTAGATTCTCTTTTAAAATCACAAATCAAAATTAAAATTTGTTTATAATGAAAGAATCCATACATTTTGAGTTTGGGTCCAAATGTACTAGATTTGGCTAAAAATGGCATACGTAAGTAATAGGTATTTTTAGAGCTTAAAATGTACTAAATCTATTACGATTGTACTAAAAGTGCAACACTGATCGTTATGTATAGCCCCCACCTGCTATCTTCTGCAATTCTAAAGGGATTTGGTGCTTCAATGTATGACATGAATTAAAAAGAATAACATTTCCCACAATATTGTCTTTCCCCGTGTGGATAACCACCTTTTACCGTTATTGAATATATTGTAAGTAAACAGTATGATTTTGTAATACACCGTTGAGTCACAAAGAAAAATGTCTCTAAAAAAATTTCCCTTTTTCGAGTTAACTATATGCATTTGACTCGAGGCCGAAGGCGAGAGCTGAAATATATTTAAATAATTTTACGTAACATCTCCATACATCAAATTCCAACAATTCAAGCGTGAGGGGCGAGGCCGAAAGCCGACCTGTGGATGGGGGATGAACCGCGAAGCGGTTCGGGGCGCAGCCCCTAGTCTTAAATAAAAAAGCAGGTGTCTGCCTCGTAGAGACGGCCAGAAGACGTGGATTCACCTACAACAATTGCCAATTAATATTAACCCTTTCAGACCTGAATTATTTTTTAAAAAATTTGGTTGTGATAAAATTTGTGTTGATAAAGTGGGTAAATAAGAGTAAGAAAATATTGAAAAAAAAATCCAAGATCTATTACTGTTTTCGATAGCTTGTAATGTGTACAAACGTTCGCAACCGGTCTCAAATACGAAATAATCTTATGAAATTGTTATATTTGGGAAAAACTTTAATGTGTACAAATGTAACCACCGGGTCTGAAAGAGTTAAAACATAACAAAAGCTATAATTGCCAATCTGTATGTAGATCATACATACAGTGTTCAAAACGCTCCCATTTCTAGTCTTTCGTTAAAATTAGTTATATTTATATATAATGACGAAAGTTTTACATAAATTTACTACTATTTCATCGATTCTACTACTTTTTTTCGGCCGATTTACTACGATTTAGAAAATCAAAAGTCACAATCCTGAACAGAATTTTAATGCTGGGAGCGAAATATCGCTCTTTTACTAATGAAATACATACTTATATATGTGTGTGCATCATTCCCAACAGCCATCGCTCGAGGCTTTCATTCATTTTTATGCGAGACCCACAAACTGCTTTGAACAATAAGCGAAAACTTAAGTAGAAATCATTTTCGTTCCCAAGAACGAGAGTCGGAAACCACAGCAAACGCTTTTGTCGTTAATACTATGTTCACACCGACGCAAAATTACGTAATTTTGAAGATTTTCGTAATTTTGAACGAAATCACTCTCGAAATCACGAGATTTCCAGTACATTAGCCTGTTTTCAAAATCACTAAAAGTATGTAATTTCCACAAAAAAATGGATACAACCCTGCATCACTTATTCAGCTCTCTTCAGCACATCAGTTTTGACATTTGTGCTGCATTGGAAAAACGGAAATATAAGAAAAAGAAGCCGTGTTCCGCACGCGAAGAGGATATATTAGTAAACCTGTGGTCTGAAAAAATAAATAAATAAATGGACATGTTTATGGTGGAGTTAAATATGAAATGGAAAATAATTGTTTATTTTCATTACAGATAATTTCCATTTTCTTCTAAAGTGTCTAATTCTGTTTGCACATATTTCCTCGATGTTTTGAATTATATTATTCATCATATTACTAAAATTCATAGTAACCCTACACGAAATTCCTCGATCCATTTTTGAACTAACGTAGTTGAAATGTCAAACAAAATTACTTTAACCTCTGTGTGAACACTTTGATTTTAGATCTAAATCATTTCGCAAAATTACGTGATTTTGTGTCGCTGTGAACATAGTATAAGAGCGAAAAAAACGAAATAACATGACATTCAGATTCAATAGATCAGATTCAATCCCCACAAAGGAGGAGCATAAAAAGAGTATAAATGTGAAATTTGTACTACAAGCAGCAAACACAGCAGAACAGCGGTAGTGAAAATTCTCTCTTGGCCTTTTTCAGAGTTTCAATACACACAAAGAAAGCATAAAAAGAGTATAAATGTGAAATTTGTACTGCGAGCAGCAAATACAGCATAACAGCGGCAGTGAAAAATTAGATTTTGATTCATTTAATAATAATTGAACATAGTTTAACATAACAAAATACCCTAAACAATGCTTTAATGTAGGCCGGATCTTATAACAGTTTCTGTTGGGATGTCACCACAAACTATCGAGTTTCATCGATTGCAAATTTGTTATCATGGCAGCAAGCCGATTTTCTAATTTGTACCCCCATAACCAAAATCCAAGACGTATCCACGTCAAAAATATATAAACTAAAACTTCACTTTTTGCATTTAATAAACTTTATTTCCACTAAAATACTTATAAAAATGAATTTGAATCACTTAAAAACTAAGTAAAAGATGTGATACTTTCGACGAATGCCTTCCAACTGCGCCAATAATAATTCATCTAATTGTTCTTCATGATCGTAATGAATTCGTACGTGACAATAAGGGTTTTTAAATTGTGCTGACTATATGTCTGCAGCGATTCAAGGAATCGCTAATTTAAATGATTTGCACTGGATCATGTGTGGTCTCGGATTCATGGGATGGTGTATTGGGTGTAAATGGATCATGTGTGGTCTCAAGTAAGGTATTGGATATAGGGGCTGCAATACCGGTAACCGGTTTACCGGTTTTACCGGCCAATTTTACTACCGAAATTACCGGTAAATTAAAAAAAAAAATACCGGTATTTCGGTATTTTTTTGTATTAGTTTGGCGGGCTTAGCGGTCCAATTTAAAGAAATAAAAGCAAAAGTTGTGTTTTAATTTTCCAGCCTGACGTTTCGAGCCTTGTTTTGGTTCATCTTCAAAGGCGTTAAACGATCATTTAAATGCAATATGTTATAACTGTTAATATTTAGCCGTAAAAACTTTGTGGAAATGTTACATTAAAAATGAGCCAAAACAAGGCCCGAAACGTCAGGCTGAAAATTAAAACAACTTCTGGTAATTTTTTTTTTCTAAATGAAGACTTCGGTGCAAAAAGCGGTCATCCCCACTTTTTCAAATTTTTCAGGAGAGACAAAAAAGATATTAGCGTGAAGTTTTTGCTCTGGGACAAAGTTAAAAAATTAAAATTTAAATCAAACATGTATTCTTACATCGTTTTAATTTGAGATAAATCTATATTTTTTTTTCGAAAAAGTTATAGACATTTTAAATTTTGGAGATAGCTGTTTCTGGCACCCAAGAGGATATTAGCGGTTTTCAAAATGCATTATTGGCTACAAAATACAGTCCAAAATATGTTCAATAGCGTTTAAAAATAAACAAATAAAAAAATATTCAATTTCACAAAACAAAACTCTCAGAAAAAATTAAAGATTTTTTGAAAAAAAAAATTCTGCGTCAAATTATATGAAACAATGCTTTCAGTCGTCTCCTTTTCTTTAATAACTTTTTACACAGTCCTCCAACGAGTCCGGAGTATGCAGCCAAATATGCGCATTCTTTTATTCTTGCGCCAACTGCAATAACTCATTTTCGTCAAAAAGTGGAGGTGACCGCTTTTTGCACCGAGGTCTTCAAATGTTTTAATGAAATAACTTATGATAATGGGCTTTTCTGATAATTCAAAAATTTCAAAATCGTAAATTTTTTTGCAAAAAATCTTAATTATCGAAAAAGCCCAATATTTACAAGCTCTCCGAATGTAAAAGCAAACTGAAGTATACTTCTATTACATGATAAAATATGTAATATGCAATATACATATCGTCGGCTAAAAGTGAAATTGTGCTAAGTCCATTATACCAAATTTGACAGAAGAGCAATAAAAACCCTTGTTAAATCATTTTAATTTTCATTTAAAGAAAACAGAGTCTCATTTAAAGAAAACTGAGCCCAATTTTTCTCATTTAAAGAAAACTCAGTATTATTGAAAGAGAATTAAAACGATTTAACAAGGTTTTCATTGCTCTTCTGGAAAATTATACCAAATGGACTTAGCACAATTTCACTTTTAGCCGACGATATTACATTAGAGAAAAAAAATCAAAACAAAACAGAAAAGAAAAAACAACCATATTTGGCATTTGTAGCCGTAATTAATGTATTTTGGTTTTATTACTGAATTGTTATAATTATGTGTTCTTGTTTTCTTGATTTTATGATTTACACTATAAATATTATAAAATTATTGTTACTTATTTCTTCGTACGTGTTTGTTCCTCTCACTGTCACTAATATGCTATACATGATTTGTTTTATCTAAATAGCGATTTACCGGTAAATACCGGTAAACCGGTTTTTACTAAAAATATTTACCGTTTACATATAACAATTAAACGGGAGGCGCTATCTAGTGCCCTAAGATTATTAGCGAATGGAGCAATAACCACATCCAGTCGAACAGGACATATGAAAATACTTGATCAAATCGATGGAAGTATAACGCCATTATTACTATCCGACCGTATGCCAATTAAAACCAACTTCAACCAAACGTTTGAAGTGGTCATACCTGACCGCCAAACATGGTTGGAAGGAGGCCCAAGACTAGAGACAGGATCTCTAGTCTGGTATACGGACGGATCAAAAATGGACGGAAAAGCCGGAATCGGAGTAGCAGGTCCAAAATGCAATATATCCAAAGCCCTAGGGCAGTATCCATCAATCTTCCAAGCGGAGGTTTATGCAATAGAATTGTCCGCCAGAGTGTGTCTATCTAAAAGACCACTAGGACAAAAGATCTATATAATATCAGATAGTCAAGCGGCCCTAAAAGCAATCAAAGGGTACATGTGCACTTCAAAGCTCGTATGGGACTGCCTGACAATTCTGAAAAAACTAGCCGAACGCAATAAGCTCACCCTAATATGGGTGCCAGGCAGTGATGCTATATCGAGGGGAATTCCCCTTTTTGCGGGGAATTTGACTATAAAAATTGTTAATAGGGGAAAAGGGGAAAACGCTTCAAAACGAGGGGAAACGATTTACAACGAGGGGAAAATCTTCGCCTTACAACTAAATCCGAAATACTTTTAAAAAATTACGGAAAAGTAGAAATATAAATAAATAAAAACAATTACAATCCAATTCCAAGCTTAGGCAAAGGTAAAGAGTGAAGGAAATGCCTTTATTTATGCATTTGCCACTTTATAATGATCGTATTGCAATTGTAAAGTACACACCAATCTTTTAAACGAAAGCACTTTAAAATGGCTTTGGAATGTACTTTTAACCGATCTTTCAGTGTACTTTTTAACCGCTTTGAAAAAAGCACATTAAAAAGTAGGTACCATTTCTCATCTTATTCAAAGTAATTACTTTAAACTACTTTAAAAGACTTTGATGGAAAGTAGTTTCCACGAAAGTTCATTGACGAATATTTTTTGTTCGTTTTTCGGATTTCTTAAATATATTTTCAATAGAAATATTTTAAATTGTAAATCAACAGAAGTGCTTTGTTTAAATTATGTAAAAATCAATTAAATCAGTAATATGTTGGTCATCTTTAAAATTTGGCTTAATATACTAATTTCGACCAATATTCACAAAAAGAATGCATGGACCAAAGGCAAAGTGCCCGGAATACAAAAATCGAGTTCCAGTCGCGACTTGATTTCGTTTTTTTTCCGTTTTTTTTTATATTTTTATGTTTTTTTAATTCAAAATATGGAAATAATTTTTACCGAATTTAAGGAGGACAGGATCATTTTAAGCTTGATTTATACATTTGTGACTTGCTTTGATTATTATCCAATTGTGAATCCCGCCTTCTTTTCATATCTTATTTGACGTTTGGTTTGAGACCCGTGACGTTGTTATCGGGAATTTTGTTAAAGCTTTCCAAAATATAATTTTCTTTTCCTAATTTGTGCTTTTTTCTTTTAAAAGACAACATGAATCCAGATGACAGATGCGATAATTTTTGGTTTTAATAAATGAATTCTTTATTTAAAATTCGTTGTTTTTATAGGGGAAAAACGAGGGGAATTTCGTCATTGAAAAAGGGGAAAAGGGGGAATTTCGTCATTTGGAAAGGGGAATGTCACTAAAGGTACATAGCATCACTGGTGCCAGGCCACGAAGGCATCGAAGGCAATGAGGCAGCAGACCTCCTTGCCAAGAAAGGTGCTGAATCTACGCATATTGGCCCAGAGCCTTTTTGCGCAATTCCGCAGAGTCTCCAAAAAATGGAGATCAATAATTGGGAGGAAAAGGAAACTGTAGCCTATTGGGAAAGCCTCCCAGGATTAAGACAATCAAAAAGATTCATCCACTACTCCAAAAAGAGAGCAAGAGAGTTTTTAAACCTCAACAAGCAGGAGCTGAGGACAATGGTGGGCCTCCTCACAGGTCACTGCCTAGTAAACTACCACCTACACAACATAGGCATAACCGCCGACAACATTTGCAGACTCTGCCTAGAGGAGGTTGAAACTGCAGAGCACATACTGTGCGAATGCGCAGCCTTGGCGCGAACAAGGATGTCCTTAATGGGAAAGGCACAAGTACTACCAGAAGACATAAAGAGGACTCCAGTCAAAACCATTCTAAGATTCACTAAGAATCTAGAAGAGGGGTGGCTAACGTAAAAATGGGGAAGTCACAATAGATCTTAAGGTCGCGGTGACAAGGGAGCGAGAAAGCACCACCCCATACACATAAAATAATAATAATAAATACCGTTTACCGGTAAATCCGAAACTCGGTAATTTTGCAGGCCCTAATTGGATATCCCCATCCCCATCGTTATTCTGAGGCTCCGACGAAGTATCTGTTATACATTTCTTTTTAATTTTAGGCAAAAACTTTCTTAGGACTAAAGTTATAATTATAAATATTACGATCAAAAGAATGCTTAAAGATATGTTAATAAAGTGATCTTCATATTTTTTGTTTAGAATTTCATTAATTTTCTTTCTGTTATTATTTATTGATTTCTCATGTAATTCTTCAAATTTAATTATGTTTACTGATCTGTTTCCAGTGACTGTTGTCATAAAATGAGGAAGAATTATGTTGTCTTTACAAATGAATTTTGGAATACTCTGTGATTTATCGTTATCTCACAATTTTCAAATTTAATAAGATTGTTTCCGCGAATATTTTTTTGGAAAATTATTGCAATTTTGAGAAATAATAACTGGTTTAATGTTCTTTGTGATAATGAGTCCTGGTAAAACTTCTTTGATTTCTTCCTTAGTTAAGTCTTGCATGAAACAATTTGCATGTGTAAAATTAAGAATATTACTAATACATCTATCCTCAATTTTGACAACGTTTTTGGCTAAATTATCTTTAATATTTGCATAATATGCGTTATTGTTATGATCTATAAATACTGTGTATTGTTCTAAATATATTGATTTATTATCTTTATTTGGTAATGGTTTTATAAGTATTTTTGACAATGACTTTTCTTCGTATTCTGGAATCAGTACTACAATAATAATTTCTTCTTCGTGAAAAGCTACGGCAATTTATATGTCTCTGAAAGTCTCTAAGTCTGGGATCAAATTGAGTTCATTTTTAGTGAGGATGTTTCGGGAAAGTATGCCTAATTTACTTGTTAATATGACTTGCTCAATATCGTCGATATGACTCTTTAATAAACTGATATCGTAATTAATTTGGTAAATTTGTTGCATGCATTCTACTACATCTTCTATATACGATACGTTATTTGAAAAATGCTGGTCTAAATTTTTTAAATATTCCGATACTATATTTTGTTAAGATTTAATTTGGTCGGTTATCGATTTTATGTAATCTGAAATTTCATTATTTATTATAATTTGTTTGTTGCTTTCCTCGATTAAATTTTTATTATTTTTTGAAAGTGTTTGTAGTTGGTTTTTAATTTCTTCTTCGTCGTTGGCATCCATTGTACCGGCTATGAACTTTAATCCTGATCCTAAAAAGTTGGCTAATCCTCTTTTTTGAACCTTATGTGGTTTTAAGCTGTCTATATTCTGATCTAGGATATTTAGGTTGTGAATAAGGGTATTGTACATGGGTTCCATAAATCCTGTCTTAAATTTCAATACTTTAATGTTTTGATAAATTACATTTCTAGTATCTTTGTATTCGGTTATATTTATGAAATGTAAAACTTTCTTAAATTTCGTTATAGTTCTTATATCTTCCAATTTTATTGTAATATAACCGTTATTGTTATTAAAATCTTGGACTTCAATTTTTTGGGGAAACGTTAGAGGGAGGATTGTTAGAACAATGAGGGCGATTCTCGTCATTTTTACCTGGAATGGAAACATGTTTTTTAGGTTGTTTTTTGTCTTTGTTAGTACAGCTTTAATTGTAGGGTTAGCATTATCTTGATACATTTTCTTTCGCTTTACGTGTGATTTGTAATATTTTAATCCTGTATTTTTATTCAAAACGTGATTCTCGTCTAGGTTTTCGATTTCTATTTTTCTTTTGGAATGGTTTTTTCCGCCGCGGACTTCTTTAATGAAACTTGGGCCAGGTTCTACATCTACTTCTTCTCTACTTTGATTCAATTTATTTATAGCTTTTTCTTTAATTTTTAAGATTCTATCGCGAATGTCATTGTACTCGTTTTCATTTATTAGTCCTATTTTAAAGTCGATTGGTTTCCGGTTTGTTGTCGAATGTATTGTATTGTTGTAAAATGATATAATTTTCAAATTTTTTTCTTCGACTCTGTCTGTGTCCCTAGTTTCGTCATGTTTTAAAAGTCTTATATGTTCGTTAATTGTATTGTGGAGTCTTTCGATGTCTGCGTTAGAAGTATGATTATTATTCGACGTAAAGTGAATTTCGATGTTTTCATTTTCTAAGAATTCTCTTAGAGGAACTGCTTTAAGTCCTAATTCGTTATCTGCTACGATTTTTTTGATATTGCCTACTGCTGAGATATAAACTAAGATCGCTCTTTTAAATTCTACCCAAGTACGTGCTTGGATTCTAACTGCTTGTGCAAATTTACTAAACTTATCAATAAATGTTACAAATAAATTCTTATTTAGGGTATAAAACACATCTATATGAATGATTTCATTTGGACCAGATGGGGTATCGGTAATTTGGAATTTCTGTCTCATGGGTCTCCGTTCGTATTTCTCTAAATTACAAATTTCACAGTTATTAATAAAATGAGTGACACGGGCGCATAGTTTAGGATGGTAACATCTTAACTGTAATTCTTTAGAGACTTCTGTTATACCTCTATGATTATTCTTTAAATGTTCTTCTTTTATTAACTCTAATAGCCATTGTAGGGGTTTATGATCAGTTTCGATCAAAAACTTTCTACCAAATAGGTAAGGGCGGAAGTGTTTCGTTGCCCACACGACAGCTAACAACTCTTTCTCTATTGTGCTGTAGTGTTGCTCATGATCATTTAGTGTACGACTTGCGTAACATATAGGATGTCCTTCTTGAGAAAGTATAGCCCCTAATGCATATTGACTAGCATCAGTTGTCAATACGAACTTTTTCTCGAAGTCTGGATACTTTAGTATTGGCTCGTTTATTAGAAGTCGTTTGAGCATTTCGAAGCTGTTGACGTATTGTGGGTCGTTTACGTTTAGTTTTTGATCCTTTTTCAAGTACTTCGTCATAGGTTTCGCGATTTGGGAGTAATCTTGAATGAACTTTCTATAATATCCTGTGAGGCCAAGAAATTGTTTTATTTGTTTAGTTGTTTTTGGGATTGGGAATGTCCCCAGCAAACGCTGGCATCCGAAAATGTCGAAAATCAGACAATTCGGAACTTTTTCGGAAGTAAAACCTAACACCTGTTCCGACTTGCGTGCGACAAGTCTGATAAAAGTCTGAAAACACGATTTCTCTGATCTTTTTCTGAGAAGTTTCGACTTGTGTACGACAAGTCTGAACAAAATCGGTGGATTCGAAATGCGTCTGAAACATCTGATTTTTTTCGAAAGGAAATTTACTAAAATGCGTAAATAAGTTTCGACTTGTGTACGACGTGTCTGGACAAAGTCGGAGGATCCGAAATGCATCCGAAATATCTGATTTTTTTCGGAGAAGAGGATAAAAACGATCGCAAATAAGTTTCGACTTATGGAGTCGAATTAGGTTTTTAGTTTTCCTTTGTAATCGGTGAGGTGTGGACGCTTTTTGAGTTGGGTCGGGCTATTGGAAAATTCCATCGAGGAAATTCTGTGATCGTCAAAAATCAGGTGAGATAACAAAAAGTCGTTTGGTAAATCAAAAACAAATTATATATTGTAACATATGTATATATTAATTACTACTAAAAATTTAACAGAAAATTAAATATGGACACCTTGTTTTTTCACGAATTACAGTATCGCGACTATATAATATTTCTGTAAAAAAAAAGTATCGAATTCTTCATATTTCTGTGGTAATACGTTAAAGTAGCTTAAGTCGATTTTCAGAAGAAGCTAAAGTAATCTGTGTGGAAATGCAAATACAGATCAGTTCGACTTCACCTGAAAATCGACTTAAGCTACTTTATTACCGCAGAAATATGATACGAAGTCCTTACGAAAAATTTACGAAATGTCTGCGAAATAGTTACGAAATCGATTCGAAAAAGTATCGACTTCGTTACGAAATCGATTCGAAAAAGTATCGACTTCGTTACGAAATCGAATCGAAAAAGTATCGATGTCGTTACGAAATCGATTCGACATTTCGAAGTATATAAGGAAAGTAGATAAGACATTTCGGTACGAATTCGATACGAAACGTCGGTACGAATTCCGAAGTCGTGTCAACCATTTCATACAAATTTCTGTACGAATTCGTTACGAAATCGGATCCGATTTCGGAAGTCACATCCGACATTTCTTCCGACTTCGTAACGAATTCGGAACAAAATGTTGGCTGGGTCATCACACATTCAATTTTCTTAGGGTTTGGCTTTATTCCTTCCAAGGTAACGATATGGCCTAAAAATTCAGCTTTTTGTTTAAGGAATTGGGATTTATTTAATTGGACTTTTAAATTTACGTCTCTTAATCTCTTAAATATATTTTTCAGAGGATCTAAATGCTCTTCTAGCGAAGTTGAAAATATTATAATATCGTCTAGTTAAACTAAGCAAATCGTATTTATATATTCCTTAAAGACTTCGTTCATAAGGCGCTGAAATGTCGCCGGTGCCGTTTTTAATCCGAATGGCATGCGAAGGAATTCGTAGTGGCCATTTTCTACAGTAAACGCTGGTTTATGAATGTCGCTATCTTCGATTTAAATCTGGTGAAATCCTTTAGCTAGGTCGAGTGTCGTGAAATAATGACACGATCCCAATTTTCCTAATATCTCGTCGATATTTGGTATTGGGTATTTGTCATCGATTGTTACATCGTTAAGTTTGCGATAGTCAATGACTATACGCCATTTAGGTTCGCCGCTGTTGTCTGCTTTCTTCGGGACAATCCAAACAGGTGCGGAATACGGAGAATTGCTAGGTCTGATAATTCCCTTTTCTAACATGTCTTCTATTTGGGTTTTAACTTCTTGTTTATGAATGTATGGGTATCTGTACGATTTGACATGTATGGGGACATTATCCGTAGTACGAATTATATGCTTGATTGCATTTGTGAACGTTAAGTCCACGTCTTCGTTGTAGAAAATTTCGGAAAATTGATTAACTAACTTTAAAAGTGGTATTTTTTCTTCTTCGTTAAGATGATCTGTGGTGATCTGTTCTACTAATGGGTAATTTTCTTTTGCTTCTACAATATTAAAGTTTTCTTCGTTAACTATTTGGGTCTTTAATGGGGCGAAGGTGATAGTCTTTTTGCCAGTACCTTTTGTCTGTACGTTAGCGGTAATTTTATAACCTTCTACGTTATGAATACCTTCCTGTACGATGACGTTACCATCTGAAAACTTCTTTTCTTCTAGGTAGGCTAGGCCTTCTTTTTGTTGCAGGTGCACAGTTAATTTAAATTCGCCACATTCTTCTAATTCGTAATTAAAATTTTCTCGCTTAAGTTCGAAGTTCAGTTCAAGTGTCTTATTTCTAATACTAAGGGATTTACTTTTGAAATCTATTTTTGCTCCTAGGGGAATTAGAATATTATTACCTATTAAACCGTCTTACGTTTCATGGAAAGGTGTTACGTTATCAGCTGGTCTGTCTTTCGCGACCAGGTGAAATTTTTGTTTTGGGCGCCTTTTGACACCTGATCGCCCATAGCTAGATAACGCGTCCGGCTTCCTCGGCTGCACGCTGGTGGTCGCGCGGCGTTAGCTCAGGGTATTGGGGAGGGTTCTTTGCCTCGGAACGCCGACCCAGAACATACTCGTGCAATCTATACTAATTCGTCAACATTGCTCAGAAAATCCCAAACCAATCACTTCAATTGCCCCTTCTTTTCCATTTTTCTCTTGACCCTCTCCTCCACTTTGGCCCTCTATCTAGGCTTTTAACCGTAAAGGCTCATGACACTAAAGGTACTGAAAAATCCCACAACATACACACGTGTCGATCTCATTATGAATAATGAACTTATGTTTGCTATTGTCTCTATATGGACAAAAAGGGAAAACAAAAAAAACTGCACTTACTTCAAAAGATTTTTAATCCACTCAGACGGTTTTGAGTTTGAACTTAATTGCGTTTATTTTCTACTCTTATGGTAAACATGGATAAAATTAGCACTTAAACTATCCCACACAATATTTTTATTTGACCTATCTTCAACAAGTTAGCATCTGTTCAAGAAACACAGATCATAATTCACCTTAACTTATTCCTTAAGAATTTATTTGCCCGATCGCTATGATTTTAACAAAAGGATCACTAAAAAATAAGCGAAAAGAAAAGAATAATTTGCACGCTCGAAACGAAAATTCTGGCGACCAAGAATCACGAGATTAGTGTTCACTTTGTTTCTTCAACCAAGAACTAGTTTTCATTTCATCAAACACTTTAATTTGACCAAAAATTTACCGCAATGCTTAACACACACCCGCAATTGAGAGTGGTCAGTAATAGAATATATAATTTAATTGAGAGAATGTTGCTCAACTTTGTTGATGAAGGCGATGCAACATTTATTTCTTGTGCCGATGAAATTTTCGTTTCGGGCTGCTTTTCATGAACTCCTACTAGTCCCTACTTTAGATTTTTTTCCTCACCTTGCACTATCTATATATTTAAAAGGCAAAGCGATTTTGTATGGATTTCTTTCGACAGAGCTCCTGGAGTTCCTATTGAACCGATTTTGATGATTCTTTTTTTAAATGAAAGCTCTATAGCTGTAGATATGTCGGTTTTACTTTTTTCCCCATTTTTAATAATACTTTATTAGTAATTTGCCTTTCAAAATTATAAATATGCCGCTAACTAAGTCTTCAATGTTAAAACGATATTTCGTACTGTTCGATTAGTGCAGTGAGTTAGAAGTTGGACTACCATGCGCAAGGCACCGGGTTCAATTCTTATCGGTGACAAAATTATTTTTTTTTCTTTTCAAATTTTTTTTTGTTTTATTTACTTTTTTTAATATTTTATTACTTAATTTATCTTTAAGTTTACATTTTTACTCCTGACTAAGTGTTAGACTACAATGCGCCAGATGTGCGGGTTCGATTCCGAGTGGTGACAAAATATTTTTTGCTTTAGGCGCGTTGGGCGATTTTTGGATGGGTAAAACCTTATGAGTTCGCGTCACCGACATGCTAATTTAACAGCTTAACCCATTTTTCGCCGCTCTTAGACGAGTGGGAATTTTTCCATCAAAATTTGTGTGGAAGCTACTTTTGGGTCGAATATGACTTTCAAAAAGTTTCAGAATTTTCCGACCCACAGTTTTCCGGAAAATTGTGGTGAAAATTCTTAACCACGGCGAATAGCCAATACTATGCTCAATATGTGGTATTTTTTCCAGAAAAACGTGAAATTTTTTATTGATTTTGGAATAAAAATGATCTAAGGGCTCAACCCCTTACCGCTTTGCGGTACATTCTTCGAAAAAATTAACAAAAATGTGAAAAAAGGTTTTGTAGTACGAATTCTTACCAATGGCGAGAAACGAGTATTTTTACGTTTCTGGGAGGGTTTTTGTCTGTTTTGTGGCCAAAAATGGGAAAATCCAATTACCCAATCAACGAAAAAGTAATTTGATGAGCTTTGATGAACATTCAAAGTTGTGGTAAGAATTCTTACCGGGTGGCGTATAAATGGGTTAAGAATGCTGATTTACTTTCATTTAATTTTTTTATACAGAAAAAATCGATTTTTTTTGAAGACTGTATAGAGCAAAATAAAATTAGCGATGAAATTTCTGAACAGCACGTGACTTTGTTACACAACAAATAATCGGTTCTTTTTTGGAAAATTTCATACAGCAAAATAAAATGAGACAGAAAATAACAAAAATTCGATTTTTTTTTGAAAAATATACAGCAAAATAAAATTACACAGAAAATTTCTGAACAGCACGTGGCATTCTTATACAGAAAGAATTAAATATCTCTAGCTATTTGTTGTATAAGAAAATCATGTGCTGCTCAGGAATTCAAACCTTAATATGCATATTGACTTTTATTTGACATTTACTGCTTATTAGCATATATTTTCAAAATTTCAGGTTAAAAAATATATAGGCATAAATACACGACAAAATTACCTTACATATATTATTGTTTTCACTTCTGTTGGTCCCCAATGACTGCCTGTTTTTATACCCGTATGTTGAAACCAAAGGATATACTAACTTTGCCTTACAGTTTGTAACGCCAAGATCCCGTCATTACACAAAAAAATGAATTACACCAGTGTGTTTAGAATGATAAAAAAAAAAATTCAATTTTGCATGTCCGTCCGTCTGTCTGTCCGTCCGTCTGTGGCGCGGATTGCGGGCGCACGGATTGAGCTAGAGACTTGAAATTTTGTGCAGATCCTTTTTTCGTAAAATGCGAGGCTAAGTTCGTTAATGGGCACAAATGGACCATTAGGGGGGGTACCCCCCATACGAACGAAAAGGTTTTTTGTGAATATCTCAAAAACGGTGCATCTTATTAAAAAAGTGCAAGAACACAAGTTATTTAGGATATGATTCTACATAAAACTCCCATACATAAAAAGCCGATTGGAATAAATTTTAAAAAATCTTATTGGAAAGTTTGACTTCAAGCTGGAATTTTGATACAGTTGTTCGAATTTTGATAGTAATATCACTATACGAGTTTCTAATAATTGCCAGACTGCCAGACTGGCAATTATGGGGTCTGTTATGCTTAAAATTTATGTTTGTCCGTCTGTCTGTATGTCGGTCGGTATTTCTGTCTGTTTGTCTGAATGTTTGTTCCGGCATCACGCAAAAACAGCACACAGGTACAGTTATTGACAGAATAAAGGATATGATTCTTTTTGATGCCAATCCCCGTTTCTTCTGATATCTCTTACTCAAGTGTGTCGGATCCAGTTTAATAGCAACCCCTTTCCCTCTCTGTAAACTCCCTCTCTTGAAACCTCTTTATGCGCTTAAGGGTGTCGGATCCGGTTTTCACCATGAGAGAGGTCACCGCAAGAAAAATGTTTGCTCACTAATATCTACCCCTCCTTTTTATGTATAGCTAACGATGGTATCTTTTTTCTGACAAAAAACAGTATATTTCACCTAAAAATTTAAAAAAGCAGTAAATCAATTTGAAAACATAACAAAAGCTATAATTGCCAATCTTGCAATTTTTGAAAACCCGTATGGTGATATTCGTACCAAAATTCCACTTTGAAGTCAAACTTTCCAATAAGATTTTTTAAAATTTATTTCAATGGGATTTTGATGTATGGGAGTTTTATGTAGAATCATATCATAAATAACTTTTGTTTCCTGCACTTTTTCGATAAGATGCACCGTTTTTCAGATATTCGCAAAAAACTTTTTCGTTCGTATGGGGGGTACCCCCGCTAAGGGTCCATTTTTGCCCATAAACGAACTTAGCCTCGCATTTTACGAAAAACGGATCTGCGCAAAATTTCAAGTCTCTAGCTCAATCCGTGCGCCGGAATCCGCGCCACAGACGGACGGACGAAAACACACTGGTGTAATTCATTTTTTTTGTGCGATGACGGGATCTTGGCGTTACAAACGGTAAGGCAAATCTAATATACCCTTTGGTTTCACCATACGGATATAAAAACAGTATTTTTCGCATTATAAATTTTATTCAATGAAAATTTGTGTTTTTGCTCTTGATTTCGACATTTTTATTCTTTTTCTTTTAAAATTAACAATGGAAAGCAAAATCAAAGTAACGCGTTCTGAAGAAGGATGAATAATGACAAGACAGTAATCGATGGGGAAAGGAAGAAGCGAATCTATATGACATGTTGCCATCAATACTTCGCTGTTCGTCGTTTGAATGTATTTACACTTGCCATGTGTTGCCACTGTTTTGTGTTGCCACTGACGTTTTGCATTGCTATTAATAAATTTGAATTTCGAAACGTTAAAGAATTAGTTCGGGCGAAGCGGTTCGGGGCGCAGCCCCTAGTTTGATTTTATTTTGAAAAATAAATTATAGAATTTTTACCTGTTCGTAATTTTGCTCGCCTCCAGCGCTGATGTGCACACCTGTCGCCTCGGCTGCTTATTCTTGATTCAATTACAATTATTTGCCCGCTGAAATTTAATAGTGCATGAATTTAAGGTAGAAATCTTTACAAAAGTTGTCAGCTTGGACACTAAACTTCCCTATTTTACAATTTTGATGATCGTAACAACTAGATTTAATCCCGAATTAAGAAATGTTTTTCTGCCTGTAGTCACAGCCTTGATTTAAAGATCCCTCGTGCATGAAAAAGGAAGGGGGGGGTGACTTCTTGCCCCTAGCTCAGCCCACGTTAATGATTAAGTCCACCTTGCTCCTGCTGACTCGTCCGTATAAACTAATCTCGGGGATCGTAGAGCAGCGCCTTTCTTCCCCTCTTCACCGGATTTTATGTAGGTGATTTAAGCAACGTTCCGAATAGGATTCGCTTATTATGCCAAATGTGGCGCGATGATCCATAAAATGAAATGGTTCCTGCCAGAGGGCTTGATAAAAACGTGATCAAAATGCCGTGGCCCAAAAAAAAAATCAAAAATATTGACGATCAGATTTGGCTCAAAGTTCTGCGTCTCACGTTGAAATTATGATGCATAAAATTATGCTTTGAATAAAAAATGTGGTGTACGTGGATTTTGTTCTCTAAAGAGCAGATAGATTAGGATTAATAAGAAGTATGGTGGGGAGTTTTTCCCTCTTACCTTTTTCTAGGCTCACTGCTTCCGCAAACGAATTTTTCTTGTTAGATTTATATTTTTCGTATTTTTATCCACGTACACTCTTAATCATCAACTTTTGTATATATTTTGTTGGAATTATTACAAAATTCAAAATTAATTTAGATGAACTTGACCAAATTTAGAGCCTCGATCTGCTCCCTACGAGAACTTTTGCAGAAGAGAGCTAGTTAATCCGGTTCTTTCAAACCGGAAGGGACAATACTTGGCATTAACTTGGCCACATCACGGAGCCATCTCATCGTTTAAGTTTAGATAGTTCGTCCCTACTATTGACGCGCGGGACATTTGAATATTTAGGCATTAATCGTAATCTATAGCCCAAATTCCCCTTTTTTTATATAAATTGAGTGCTAGTAGAGGATACCAAAAAATATATTGAGTCAACTCTAAGTCATTTGGTTCAGGGTATCATGAAAGATGTAATGACAAAATTTATGGAAATTTGGATTTTCGAAATCGCTTAAATTGTACGTGGCATTATTGAGCACACATAACAACACAAGAGCTTGATTTGAACACTTGTAGAATCAAGATTTTGAAAACAGTGTGCTTGAAAGTTTTCCCGCCACGATAATATTTCCCGTTTTCTTAGGTTGTTATGGGAAAACAGTAAAAATGTGTGCTGCCAATATAGAGATCTTTACTATCGTTTAATGTCCTTGACATGATAAATCCCCAATAATTTGCCATCCTTGTCTTGTAATTGATACATGTTTTTACCTACTTTGCTGTGTATGTTGCTCTCAACGAATTTTCTGGACAACTTGGCATTGATTCCTTTTGACGCATCACTAAGAATGAAATTTCTCCGAAACACCTTTTCCCCGGGTTGAAATTCTATCGCACGAGACCGTGTGTTGTAGATTTTTGCACTTTGTTCGCCCGCGAGTCTTAGATTTTTGCGAATTTCAGCCTGTTGCAATTCCAACTGGGAGGACAAAGCAATTTGAGGTCCATCGGGATCATTTATGGCCTGCAACCTTTTTAACAGTGGATATGCCGACGCGTGTGATATGTAATTGGCTCCGAAAACAGCCTGATAGGGGATAGTTTTAGTCGATTCATGGTAAGAGGTCCTCAACGATGCCATGATTTTTCCCAGATTCTTGTCCCAATCTCTCTGATCGCCCTTAACCTTCTTCCGTCCCTCGGGTCTAATTTGACCCAAACAGAAATTAGTTTGCTTGTACCTTTAAAAATATTTATATTACGAACCTGAAATTTTTTGACTTTGCCTTATTTATTGTAAACTAGCAGTATGCAAAAATTTGGCAACTTCCGATTACCCGTTACACTGCTACAAAAATAGTCACACTAAAGACCTTCGGGTCTAAAATGACCCAAGGCAGTTATTCGTATAAGAAATGTTTAATTTAGTCATATTATATTATATTAGTTAGTGTTTGTAAACTATATCTAGAGTACGGATCTAAAATCTTTGACCGAACGGGGTGATTTCTCGGGTATAAGAAACCGATTTGGTTGGATGTCAATTGGGAAAAACTCAACTGCCATATTTCTCAATTTTTGTATGAAGTTTTTTGACCGCTATTTTCGGGGAGAGTTCATTAGAACAATATATAAGTCTTTTGGGTTATACATATGTTGTTGTATGTTGTAAAAATTTCAAAAAACATAAAAAAACTCGTTTTTTGATTTTTGTATACACTAAACCTTTATGGGTCAAAATAGACCCGAGGAACTTTAGTGTGATTTTTTTTGAGGGACGGATGAAGGTTAATATAGGATCTAATGGATGCCAAGAGAGTTCTGTTTACGCGTTCAGATGCATTGGACTGGGGCGCATATATGGGTGTTTTTAGATGCTTAACCCCGTAACTCTTTAAGAAGGATTGAAAATCGGAAGACACGAACTGTTTACCATTATCGCTGTATAGCTCTTGTGGCACACCGAAGAGATTAAATACCTCGTTCTCCAGGGGCCTATTCCACAAAAGTACAAGTCTTGTATTTGTAGCTATTTTTCACAAATTGTAGGACTTGTAAGCACATTTTCATTTCTTAAAATACAATTTTTAAATCACAAATACAAATTCGGAGTAATTTTACAATCCGAAATTTTTTCACAAGTCTTTATTTTCTGTTCCTCAACGCATTTCGGCAAGCTTAGAATTACAAGTGTTTTTTTTGGAAAATTGTGAGAAAAAATACCACTTGTAGTCCAATACCGTTCCACAAAGACATTTCTTTGCTGAAATTGAACTACAATTGTTAGAAATATTTAGCAGTGTTCAAACGCCTCTAAAAGTAATCACAAGTGGATAAAAAATGGATACGGACAGTAGTAATAGTAGCGAAAATGAAGCTAATATGCAATTAGCAACTCGTCGCAGAAGAATTTATCGTCCAAGAATAAATTTCAATTTAACTTCTGTTTTTGAATTCAACGAAAAATTTCGTTTAAACGCAACAAAAATCAGTCACATTTAAACTTTGGATAATAGGAGAATCTTTTCCTATTATATCCAAAACTAAATGGTCAATTTCATTGAGTTTCATTTCAACACCCCCTCCAAAAAAATCGTTTTTTTTCTTTGATTTTAAATAAAATACTTTTTTTAATTTCTTCTTTTTTAGCCATAATTTTAATTCTTTACTAAGTGAAATCAAACAACTGTGGCTAACACCGCGTCTTGATTAACAATTTTTCATCCCAAGAAATATCTCGCCACAAAGAGATTTTTTTGACAGCTGGGACGAAAATCTCTTGAAATTTTAGTACTCAAAATGGCGATGAAAAGAAAACACCTAGTCGCCGCTCTCGCAATTAATGCAATACGTGAAATTGAAAAGGCTGAAACAGAAGAACAGACGAAAAGAAACACCTCTTAATGTTATATATTCTCTTCCAAAGCTTTTTGTATCGTATTGTTTGTAAAAATTAGTTATTTTCCCAACTACTTGTCGGAAGAATTTAGATTCCGCCATCTTGAATTTGGAAATTCCAAGAAATTTTGCAATTGCAAGATTTCTTGAAATTTATCTCTGGGATTTTTTATCGCCGTCAACTCGAGCTCTGATTGGTCAATCAAAAATCTCTGCGATGAAAAATCCCAAATCAAGACGCGGTGTAAGACTGTCGTAACAATTGTAGAAAAAGAAATCAATTCACAAGTGGCCTTAAACTTTTTTGAGGAACAAACAATTGATACAATTGTATAAATCGAAATTGTGAAAATGTAAAGAAAAAATATTTACAAATGTGTGAGTTCCTGGAACAGTTTTTTTTTGGATTTGTAATTGTGAATATACAATTTAACAATTTGTGAATTGTAGAATTGTACCTTTGTGGAATAGGCCCCAGGTAATTGATAATTGCCCGACTGGTGGCCTTGTTTAGCGCCTTTGCCAAGGTAAATTTTGACATCTGGTCCAAGACGATAAATATTATTGTATTACCACTTTTCGAGCGGGGATATGGTCCCAAAAAATCAACATATAAACGTTGCCATGGACGATCGGGAATTTTCACAATACCCATGGGTGGCTTCATGATATAGTTAGGAGCTTTCGACTCCTTACAGGTGTCACAGGAGTTTACGTATTCGCGCACCTGTATGGTCATATTCGGCCAGTAATATTTTGCCCGTAATCTTTGTATCGTCTTGCCAATACCAGCATGACCAGCCTGAGGTGGATCATGAGCAGAGGACAGCAGTTGGTTTATGAGCCCAGATGGGATCCACAATCGCCAAGCCATATGATCGAGAGTCGAGTCACCTTGAGAGAAACCCATCTTTTTGTAGACGTAGCCGTCAGACACTAAAAGATCAGTCAGTCTGTCTGCATTGTCCGTGACTGTTTTTATCAGGTCTTGGTATTCTTGTCCCTTGAATTCATCTGAACCTAGATCTACCTCTACAATACAAGGTATTTCCTCCGGGTCAGTAAGGGATTCAAGAAAGGCACGAGACAATGTGTCTGGTACTACATTGAGCGAGCTTTTCCGGTGCTCAATCTCAAAATCAAATGCCTGCAATTTGAGGCTCCAGCGAGCCAGTCTGCCCCCCAAATCTTTCTGACTCATGAGCCACTTCAGGCTGGCATGGTCAGTTATTACTTTGAATGTAAGTCCTTCGATATACGGTCGAAACCTTTTTATACAAGTCACTGCGGCTAAACATTCTAATTCCGTGGTCGTGTAATTGCGTTGCGCAGAATTCAATTTTTGTGAGACGAACGCAATTGGTCTCTCCTCCCCGTTACTATCCTCTTGACACAAAACTCCACCTATGCCCACGTTTGAAGCGTCACATTGAATGGTGAAGGGCTTCGAGAAATCTGGATGGCAAAGTACTGGAGCCGATGTCAATGATTGCTTTAGTTTCTTGAAACTTTCGATTGCGTCTTCTGAGAACGTAAACCTTTTTCCCTTTTTCAAGGTTTCTGTTATTGGGGCTGACAGTCCTGAAAAGTCTTTAATGATCTGCGATACCATCCGCACATGCCCATAAATCTTCGCACTTGCTTTGCGGTGCTTGGTATCGGAAATTCGTTAATCGCAGATATCTCCTCTGGGTCAGTTTTCAGGCAGCCATTTCCCACAACGTACCCCAAGTATTTTAGTTCCTTGAAGCAGAATTGAGACTTTTTTAGGTTAACTGTTAGATTTGCTTTTCTCAGAAGTTCGGAAACTTGGTCTAACAGTTGGATCATGAAACTGAAAGTCGGAGCGACTATCAAGAGGTCGTCCAGATAGACGAAAACCCATTGTCTTAAGCTGTGAGGGATTATTTTGTCCATCAGGCGACACAGACGTTGGCTTGCGTTGCAGAGGCCAAAAGCCATGACCTTGAAATGGTAGAGGGGTCTGCCGGGTACGGAGAACGCGGTGTACTCCCTTGATTTTTCTTCTAGCGGCACTTGCCAGAATGCGTCCTTGAGGTCGACTTTACAGATATAATGCGTGTCCCCAAGACGCCCTAACATTCCCTCAATGTGCGGCATTGGATACGCATCCTTTTTAGTCAAACTATTTATCTTCCTGGAGTCCAGACATAGACGGTTCTTCCCTGGCTTGCGTACTAAGACGACAGGGGAGCACCAAGCACTTTTGCTTTCTTCTATGACTCCGAGGGAAAGCATGCGATCCAATTCTTCGTAAATAAGAGTTTGAATAGGAGGAGATACTTGATAATGACGTTGCTTTATTGGCTCTTTTCTTTCAATTTCGATCACGTGTTCCTCAAGAGTCGTCTTGCCCAATCCCAAGACGTTTGACGATGGAAACTTTTCGATTGCTTCATTTAATTGTTTTTGTTCCTCTTCCGAAAGATCGTGCATTACCGTAGCAGTTGTTTTTGGGTCCATATCAATTTCCGAGATTATTTGGGGAGCCAAGTTGAAGGTGCGCCAGAAGTCAACCCCTAAGTACAGTGGTAGCATGAGGTTCGGAACTACGTACAGCTTCATTTGTCTTACGATATTGTTAAATTCAATATCTACTAAGACTGAGCCAATCACACGTTGTCCCTTGCCATCAGCTGTTTTTACTTCCGTGGAAAACTTCTCGATTGGTAAATTGATTGCTTTAATGAAATCTTGAGCTCCATTCCCCAGACAACTTATGGTTGCCCCACTATCGAGCAAACCTGAGATAGTTTGGTCTTTTATTTTGATTGAGGCGAATGGTCTTTGGTCGACATTATTGCAAAGTCGAGTCTCGCCGACTTGGTGGTAAAATGCCCGTTTCTTTCGAAAACGGTCTCTTAATTTGACAATTTTGGGATTGGGTTCTGAATTGGGACTTGACTGGTCAAAAATTCTTGCTCTCGCGGCGTAATATTCAAGCTTACGTTGATGTAGAGTTTTAATTTGAGCTTTATCTACGGTATTTGGTTTTTGGTTAATGTTGGGTTCAATATCATTTTCTATAATTCTAATACTATGCGGTGGGGATAAAATTTGAATGTGATTAGAGTCGTCATTAAATTGAGAATTTAAGATTCGGTTGAATTTTCGGGGTCCATCTTCCGGACACGAGCTTCCCCCGATTTCTTCTCGCTCCGGACAGAGTTTTCCGGCCTATATCGCACACATTTGGTGAGTGATACACCTTTCTGTCCACATTTGTAACAGAAAAGTGATCTCTGCTCTGAAGGACATTCGTAGTAAGAGTGTCCGATTAAATCGCAATTCCAGCAGCAGTAGCGAGAGGTGTCAACTTTCTTGGGAGTATTATTGTGACTATTACCTCTAATCGCACACACTTCTTCGGATCCGAAATCTACATCCTGGCAATAACTTTGAGGTTCTGTGGACATTTCGTTTATTTGTCTCCCAAAATTTGGCGGACCAGAACGAGACACGAATTGGCTTCTGCGAGCTAAGAATTGTTCCGCTCGCCTGCATACGTCGCGCAGATGTTGTAAATTGTACACAGGTTGAGAGAATACCAATTGGGCCAATCGTTCTTTAATGTTACTTTTGATTATGTCTATCAGATCTAGTTCGGGTATGGGAACGCGCATTCTTGCATAATCTGCCAAGACATTGTTCAAGTACGTGTCAAAGTTCTCGGTTGGCGTTTGTCTCTTGTCACTGATTAATCTGAGTATCTCATAATCTGTGGTTACTCCTCGAAAGCGTTCTATAAGAGATCTTTTTAACTCTGGCCAAGTTACATGTCCGGTTTGTTTGAGAAAATGCCAGTACCATGTTTCTGCCTGCCCTATGACCAAGAAGTGAAAGTTTTGGCAGACTTGTTCCCAAGAGTACCCACTGGACAAAGTTAGCTTTTCCACCCTGAACAAGAAATCATCTACCGTGAGAGAAGAAGAAACCCCGTCAAATTTCAGTTTCCACTTATAGATTTTGCACTCTCGGTTGAAGTTATTCTCAGAAGAGGCGACGGAAATGTTTCTGAAACGTTCGTTACTTCTGGATGGACAGTAGCCCGCTTCTTCAGAATGTCGCTGACTGTTCGACGGATAATTATCCTTTTTCAGCTCTTGTCCCCTACTAGGTCTATTTAAATAGTTACTATGAGTCGGATATCCCATATTTCTTCCCCTACCAGAATGTTGCCATCTTGCATTCCCATTACTTTCCCATTCAAATACAGTTTTAGGATTGGGTGATTTATTTTCTTGCGGAAAGTCGAGGTTTCTATTTGTGCTCTGATTCAAGTTCGCGCCTTTTTCCCTATTAGTATCAGTCAATTTTAAGTTTCTTAATGCCTTTTCTAAAGCTACCTGCACCGCTGAAGTAACGCTCTCAGCAGTGAACTTCATCATGTTCGCTTGCGACATGCCAATTTTTGCATCAATTATTTCACTGATACGTGCATCAGATGGTTGAGAGCGGGGACGAACTTGAGGTCGAAATTCTTTATTCAGCATAGGGGTGTTGAACGTAAATTCTCCGAGTGACGGATTCCGAATTGGACAAACAGGTCGATTCAAAGGCGTCTCAAAGTTCAACGATCTAGCTCCCAATAAGGATTCGGGATTAGGCGGTGGACTACGTGCTAAGGTGTGTCGCGGGGTGAACCCTTCAGCTGTACCTTCTACGTTCGTAAACAAATTGTCTTGTTCCTCTGGAACACTCATCATGCGATTTTGATATGAACGCAACTGTCGATCAGAATTGGGAAAAGATTTATGGTGACCTCTTTTGCCTTTTGTATTTAATTTAGGGACGGCTCCAGTGTCTTTTGACATGACACTCAGAATAAAATGTGCAACCAGGAATTCCCCTCAAATTCAAAGTAATTTTAAACTAGAATAAGTAAATTAAGCAGATACTACGTATTCAAATAATTTGATATCTACCAATGTCAACTTCGTAGAACCAACGTAAACTTAGAGTCTAAGATCGCGCACATGAAAGTTTTGACCCCAAAACCTTACTTATGGATATATATTTTAAACAATATTTATGAATATAACAAAAAATACAAGCATGCAAATTCTTAATAAATCAATTTCTAACTCCTAATAAGATAATCGCAATTTAATAAATAAAATATTCACCAAAAAGGTAAACTTAAAATAATGAATTTCATAAATAATCATAAATAATCAATATAACTATTAATAAATATCAACAAGAAACAATATAAACAATAATAAACAATGAATGTACTTCAAAAAAGAAGAAATTCACTGTGTGCAGTGAAACGTAATTTGTATGAACGATTTGGTACTCATAAATGTGAGAGCCAAAACGAAGGATGGTCAAAGGAAAATGAACTTTTTGAATTTTTTTGTTAGTGACTATGATCACTAATCGGTTGTTTTTCTTGTAGATTTTCTGAGCTTAGAAGTTTCGTTGCTTGTTGTTTGTGTTCTATAAACTCAAATTGAACGCGAAAATGAAAAATGAAAGAAAAAAACGTTCGAGTGTAAATGAAAAATCACTTGCCATTTTGTATATGAAACGCAACAAGATCTCCGATTCGATATCCGGTCGTTTTAATACACTTGTGGTCTTATTGAAAAGATTTTTGAACTTTCAGATTTTTGAATACACTAGCACATCTTATCAAAACATATGCTGCGACTGTAGAAGTCTTGCTTCTATTTAGGACAGTTTTATGATCTTGACTCGATAGTATTTTCTAAATTCGGACACTGATTCTAATAAAAATAAAATTGTTTGCACTACTAAAATAAAATGAAACTGTGAAATTTTGAAAAATCGAAATGAAATAACATTGAAGTGAAAATGAAACTGTTCTAATTGGAAGGATTGAACTGGTGGTTTGACCATTAGTGATAGAACGAGATTTATTCATACAACGGTTTCTTCGCGCTACGCTGTAAGTTCAGATCATCTCTTCTTACTGGGACGTGAAGTCAACTCTTTTATATTTAACATCCTTTGGAGTGCTACTTTATTCTATCACAAGAACTAATGTCGCGTAAAAATTTCAACTATGCTACACAATAGTTGGCCTCGCCAACTTCGGGTCATAGAGAAAATCACTTGAACAAATTCTTTATTGCCAAACCGACCGGAACTTGAACTGACGAATAAATTAGAAAATCAATAATTTACACAAATAGAATTAACAAACAACAAGATTTCTTACGCATATTTTCGGGCCCCACGTTGGGCGCCAATTTCTGTTACGTTATCAGCTGGTCTGTCTTTCGCGACCAGGTGAAATTTTTGTTTTGGGCGCCTTTTGACACCTGATCGCCCATAGCTAGATAACGCGTCCGGCTTCCTCGGCTGCACGCTGGTGGTCGCGCGGCGTTAGCTCAGGGTATTGGGGAGGGTTCTTTGCCTCGGAACGCCGACCCAGAACATACTCGTGCAATCTATACTAATTCGTCAACATTGCTCAGAAAATCCCAAACCAATCACTTCAATTGCCCCTTCTTTTCCATTTTTCTCTTGACCCTCTCCTCCACTTTGGCCCTCTATCTAGGCTTTTAACCGTAAAGGCTCATGACACTAAAGGTACTGAAAAATCCCACAACATACACACGTGTCGATCTCATTATGAATAATGAACTTATGTTTGCTATTGTCTCTATATGGACAAAAAGGGAAAACAAAAAAAACTGCACTTACTTCAAAAGATTTTTAATCCACTCAGACGGTTTTGAGTTTGAACTTAATTGCGTTTATTATGGTAAACATGGATAAAATTAGCACTTAAACTATCCCACACAATATTTTTATTTGACCTATCTTCAACAAGTTAGCATCTGTTCAAGAAACACAGATCATAATTCACCTTAACTTATTCCTTAAGAATTTATTTGCCCGATCGCTATAATTTTAACAAAAGGATCACTAAAAAATAAGCGAAAAGAAAAGAATAATTTGCACGCTCGAAACGAAAATTCTGGCGACCAAGAATCACGAGATTAGTGTTCACTTTGTTTCTTCAACCAAGAACTAGTTTTCATTTCATCAAACACTTTAATTTGACCAAAAATTTACCGCAATGCTTAACACACACCCGCAATTGAGAGTGGTCAGTAATAGAATATATAATTTAATTGAGAGAATGTTGCTCAACTTTGTTGATGAAGGCGATGCAACATTTATTTCTTGTGCCGATGAAATTTTCGTTTCGGGCTGCTTTTCATGAACTCCTACTAGTCCCTACTTTAGATTTTTTTCCTCACCTTGCACTATTTGATTTTATTTTGAAAAATAAATTATAGAATTTTTACCTGTTCGTAATTTTGCTCGCCTCCAGCGCTGATGTGCACACCTGTCGCCTCGGCTGCTTATTCTTGATTCAATTACAATTATTTGCCCGCTGAAATTTAATAGTGCATGAATTTAAGGTAGAAATCTTTACAAAAGTTGTCAGCTTGGACACTAAACTTCCCTATTTTACAATTTTGATGATCGTAACAACTAGATTTAATCCCGAATTAAGAAATGTTTTTCTGCCTGTAGTCACAGCCTTGATTTAAAGATCCCTCGTGCATGAAAAAGGAAGGGGGGGTGACTTCTTGCCCCTAGCTCAGCCCACGTTAATGATTAAGTCCACCTTGCTCCTGCTGACTCGTCCGTATAAACTAATCTCGGGGATCGTAGAGCAGCGCCTTTCTTCCCCTCTTCACCGGATTTTATGTAGGTGATTTAAGCAACGTTCCGAATAGGATTCGCTTATTATGCCAAATGTGGCGCGATGATCCATAAAATGAAATGGTTCCTGCCAGAGGGCTTGATAAAAACGTGATCAAAATGCCGTGGCCCAAAAAAAAAATCAAAAATATTGACGATCAGATTTGGCTCAAAGTTCTGCGTCTCACGTTGAAATTATGATGCATAAAATTATGCTTTGAATAAAAAATGTGGTGTACGTGGATTTTGTTCTCTAAAGAGCAGATAGATTAGGATTAATAAGAAGTATGGTGGGGAGTTTTTCCCTCTTACCTTTTTCTAGGCTCACTGCTTCCGCAAACGAATTTTTCTTGTTAGATTTATATTTTTCGTATTTTTATCCACGTACACTCTTAATCATCAACTTTTGTATATATTTTGTTGGAATTATTACAAAATTCAAAATTAATTTAGATGAACTTGACCAAATTTAGAGCCTCGATCTGCTCCCTACGAGAACTTTTGCAGAAGAGAGCTAGTTAATCCGGTTCTTTCAAACCGGAAGGGTCAATACTTGGCATTAACTTGGCCACATCACGGAGCCATCTCATCGTTTAAGTTTAGATAGTTCGTCCCTACTATTGACGCGCGGGACATTTGAATATTTAGGCATTAATCGTAATCTATAGCCCAAATTCCCCTTTTTTTATATAAATTGAGTGCTAGTAGAGGATACCAAAAAATATATTGAGTCAACTCTAAGTCATTTGGTTCAGGGTATCATGAAAGATGTAATGACAAAATTCATGGAAATTTGGATTTTCGAAATCGCTTAAATTGTACGTGGCATTATTGAGCACACATAACAAAGGATAAACGTACATTTCTACTTTATGTTTAGGATCGCCTAACTCTTTGAATAAAAGAATTGATACCTTTTGGGACACCTTGACTTGGTTTTCAATTGTTTTTATTAGGACGGGTTTTTTGAGATCTTGGAGATATTTGTGACTACAAAGTCCAGGATTTATGATGGAATGCGTAGCTCCTGAATCTACTACAAATTTCAAGGGTCTTATATTACTGTCAACTAGGATATATGGTAATGCGCCGGGGAGGCTGCTAATTGAAAATTTTGAGGTTGATTGTTTGTGGTTTCTTCAATTCTTTGGTTCATGTTCACATCCATTGGTTCTGGAGGCGGAAGTTGTTGATTAAGTCGGGGTTGGGAGTTCGATTGAGTTGATGGTGGTTGATTTGGTTGATTGGGACGATAACCATTATTTCTGAACGGGTTTGGAAAATTTGACTGATTTTGAAAGTGGTTTGGAAAATTGTTCCTGTGATTCCTGTAAGGAACATTGGGCTTGGTTGCCGGAAGTGTTCGGGGCGTCGATTATCGTGAAATGGTGTATAATTGTTTCTTTGGGGATTTGTGTAGTTATTATTTTGGTTAAAATATCCTTTGTTATGATTCCTATCATTTACCCGGTTGTCGTATTTATTGTTGGTTCTACTATTTGTATTAGTTCGAACATTTTGGTTGTTTGGTTTGGGACAATTGTTAGCATATGCGTATCCTGCCTCATATAAAATATCCATCGCGGATTCTAAACTAGTTGGGTTCCTACAAAATAATATTGAACGCATTGGTTCAGGGATTTTATTCTTAAAGGTTGTCAAACCGGAGGTTTTGTTAGCTAAAATGAGTTGCTCTATATTTTCTGGTGTATCGGACGAAAGTTTGGCTTTAATGTTCAATCTTCTTAGTATGGTTTTAATTTCGTTGTAAAAATCTACGGGGTTTGTTTTGAAATTTGTGCTTCTGAGCTTGTCGAATAGTTCTTCGGACGTACAACGATCGCCGAAATTATTTATTAAGGTCTCTTTCATTAGGTCCCAGGACGTCGCGTGATTGTTAATTTCTATCGCTTCCCGCGCTCTGCCTTTTAATTTTGATTTAATAGTATCCAAAAAAATGCTTTGGCTTAAGGCGTCATATTGGCTTAAAAGTGGGTGAACTCTATCTATCAAATCGATAAAATTCTGAAGGTCCCTAAAGTCGCCTGAAAATTCGGGTAATCCACTCAAGTATTTTAGAGGGTTGATAGTCAAAGTTAACGGAGTCATATTTGTTTGTTCTCTAATTGCCTTAACGGTTGCTTCTAGACTTTCAGGACTTTCAATATTAATGCCGTTGAATAAACTTGTTAATTCTTCCATAAACTATTATACCATAAACTATTTTAATTATGTGTACTTTTATTGCAAGTACGAGGGAAACATTTTTTTTTTAAATACAGATTTATATCTTTTTAAGAGACGTACACTGCCGGTCAAAAAACTTGACCGATGATAAAAAAACCAATTTTTCGATTTTTCACTCCCATTGTATGTGCAAGTTAAGGTTTTTTATATACATTCAAGGTGAATGATAAGAGAATAGACATTTTCAATTTTGAATTGATCGATATTCGACTATTATCGACTTTTCTCGGCTGCAATCGCCTCGGCTCGAGGAAACGCGGCCAAGTCGGCCGAGCGCACCCGATCACGCATCATTGTTTATGTACTGTCAACAATCGCCAACGACAATTTTTCATCATTTGATTCCTTGTTATTATCACGAGTATGACCGTTCATGTGTAATAAGCGTTTAATAACTAAAAATACGGAAATAAAGGTAAATTTGTCACTCTTAAGAATATAATAAAATTACAAAAAAAATGTTGAATAAGCTTCAGTTATGTACATTCTTTCAGAAATTATCGAATTAAAACATTTACAATACATGAAACATGAGTGAAAAGTCGAAAAATTGGTTTTTTTTATCATCGGTCAAGTTTTTTTGACCTGCAGTGTACCAAATTTAAAAAAAATGTTGCCTGTAAATGTCCTCCTTATTGGATGTTATTGTTGATTGTCCTTCTTCTTATTGGGGTTTATTGGATGTTGTGAGTCGTCTTCTTCCAAAGGGTCCTGTTGTTCCTGGTCTTTTACCCCCGTGTAAGTGTAGATATGTAATTTAGTTTCTTACTTTTATTTGTTTTTTTTTTTTCCTTTTTTTTTAGATTTTCTTCGTTTTTTTTTGATAGTTCTAATTGGATAAGTAAATTACTCTATCACTTCTTTAGACTGTTTTTATTAAATTAGTAAATTATACTATCACTTCTTTAGATAGTTACTATCACTTCTTTAGATAGTTCTAGTTAGATTAGTAAATTACACTATCACTTTTTTTTTAGATAGTTTAGTTAGATTAATTTTCTTTTACGCTATCACTTCTTTAGATAGTTTAGTTAGATTAATTTTATTTTACGTTATCCCTTCTTTAGATAGTTTAGTAAAAATGAATTTTAGTTTACGCTATCACTTCTTTAGATAGTTTAGTTAAATTAATTTTATTTTACGTTATCCCTTCTTTAGATAGTTTAGTAAAAATGAATTTTTAGTCACGTCACAAAGTGTTGAAACACACGCACGATCCTTCTCTGATTCGCACTCGATGTATCCTACCAACTGCGCCAATAATGATTACTGTATAGTAATCTTAAATAAAAAAATATATAAGCTAAAACTTCACTTTTTGCATTTAATAAACTTTATTTCCACTAAAATACTTATAAATATGAATTTGAATCACTTAAAAACTAAGTAAAAGATGTGATACTTTCGACGAATGCCTTCCAACTGCGCCAATAATAATTCATCTAATTGTCCTTCATGATCGTAATGAATTCGTACGTGACAATAAGGGTTTTTAAATTGTGCTGACTATATGTCTGCAGCGATTCAAGGAATCGCTAATTTAAATGATTTGCACTGGATCATGTGTGGTCTCGGATTCATGGGATGGTGTATTGGGTGTAAATGGATCATGTGTGGTCTCAAGTAAGGTATTGGATATAACAACTAATCTTTACAATTGGTTTATGGCAGGTCCTTTTCTCGAATGGGACCTTGTGAATACATCTACCCCGTCATGTCCGAGATCCTCCTCCTACATTGATCTTTTCCTAGTGTCATCCAATCTTTTATGTCCTAGCAATTATAATTGCTCCACTATCCCTTACAAATCCGATCACCTTGGGCTCTTATTAAAGCTCTGTTTTGCAGAATTCAATCCAATAATATGTCCGCTCAAGTGCTTTACCTCTTTTAAAAACATTGACTGGAACGACTTTAATCTCGACGTGGCGAATAGAAATTCCACATGATCGCAATTTAAATAATCACAAAATCACTAGACTAAATGCTAGTATTAACGAATGTGTCACGAGCCACTCTGAAGTAATACCAGTTAAAGCTGGTTACGTCAACTTCGCAACATCTTCACAAGAAACCACAACCGAGTGTCGTCCGAATACCGGGTTCTTTCAGCCAAAGTAAATTGCCTCACGAAGACTATAAAAGAGAGAGTAAAAAGGGAATTAGATAAACAATTTCACGACAGACTTAGAGCCATAAAACCCTCCCCCTCGGCTTTCAAAGAAATAGATCGGATTTCTGGGCGTAGGTCCCTAGGGCTGTCGCTGCAAAGAAATCCCCTTTTTCACGGAAACGAAGCTTTGAATGAAACTGAAGACAAGCTTTCAGCTTTAGCAAACTTCTACGAAAATCTGTATGCGGCGAAAGATCAACTCATCAATAGAGCCCTGTATAACACAGGGCAAACTCTGAACCTCTTACCACTTTCAATAATGTCTCCCCCGTACTACAACCAAATGACCCCTCCTTCTTTATAGAGGAACAAAGAGTGTGGGAAGTTATTATGCAATTCAATAATAAGAAATCGTCGGGGCCGGATATGATTTCTAACTTTATCCTCAAAAAATGTGCTAATGCGATATCATTTTGGCTAACAATTATTTTCAATAATTGCATTAACAACAGTTATTTCCCTAATGAATGGAAAGTAACGAAACTTATCCCTATTCCCAAAAAGGGAGACCGTTTAGAGTCCAATAATCTGAGACCAATCTCTTTATTGTCAAATATCGGCAAAATTTTCTATCATCCCACCTAACCAATTCGGCTTCATGAAAGGTCACTCAGCTGAACAAGCCGCCTTGAGCTTAGAGGAAAAAGTTTTACAGGGGCTCAGGAATAAAAAGTGTACTGTTGTGTGCTTTCTGGATCTCGAAAAGGCCTTCGATACTGTATGGCATGCGGGTCTTATTCTTAAACTCATCAGAGCCGGTATGCCTCGTCACCTTCTAAGACTCATAGTGAGCTTCGTCAAAGATAGGTCGGTCTTCATTAGTATAGGGAATACCTTCTCCCGCGTATTTAAGGTAGAAGCGGGAGTCCCGCAAGGGTCTATCCCCGGTCCAACCCTGTTTAACCTCTACATCCATGACTTCCCATCCTTTTCCTGCGACCCTGTCGAGTGGGATTCTCTCATTTCTGAAGCGGCCCATTACGCGGATGACACCATTCTGCTTTGCCAAAATGAAAGTCCTTGCTCAGCGATGAAAGGAATTGAAATACACATAAGAGAAGCGCTAAATTTTTGCAAAGTCTGGGGCATGAAGCTCAATCTGGAGAAGTGCGAAGTAATATGTTTCAGAAATGCCAGCGGTAAGGGGCACTATCGTGCCGTTAAGGAAAGCAAGCAACTAAATTTGTTCATCCAAAACACAGCCATTCCCATTAAAACTACCGCAAGATATCTAGGAGTCACTTTTCACCATCGGCTTAAATTTAATCCCCACGCCAGAACCGTTTTAAAAAAAGCAAAGCAGGTCACCGGAATTTTGAAACCGCTTCTTAATTCGAAATCTCTGCAACAAAGGACGAAACTGCTGCTCTACAAAGCCCTGATTCGACCTGTGATCGCATTCGCCTTTAGCGTATGGTTTAGCATATCACCTTCAGTGGCGGAAAAACTCCAAACCACATGACATCAAGTAGTTGATCTGATCAGACGTACTTTTAATTCTCTCGTCATTATTCATATTGTTTCTATTTTCTGATTTGTCAAGCAGCTATAAAACAATTACTATTTTTTTTCTTTTGAATATAAATTACTAACGTTTGTGAAATATTATTGGTTATATGAAGAACTATTAATTAATTAACATTTAATCATAATGGCCAATTTATGTTCGGACTGCAAAAAATCATTTGCTAGTGACTCAAATTTCGTAAAGTGCAGTGGTATTTGTGGTGACATTTATCATATACAATGTGTTGGGATTTCGGCTGATCAATTTGCTTTACTGAATGCTAATGATCTCGGCATTGTATGGATCTGTAGAGGCTGTTCTAGTCCCTCTATAAAATTGCTTGCCGCAAAGATCGACGAATTATCCCAGCAGGTAAAAAAACTATCATTGCTAAGTTTGGTTGATCCCGATTCTAGTACCACTAAAAGACGTTCACTGTCGATCTCCGACATTGGCTCCCGCAAGGGTTCTTCTTCAAATTCACCGTTACTCGCCATCAACAAGAACCCTCTGCGGCTCGATAGAGTTACCCGTACCATGGCGAAATCATCATCATCTAAACCCACAAGATCGAAACAGTCATCGTCATCAACAGCTGATAAGACTTCGCAGGCATCATCTGGTGGTAAGACAGCGGTACCATCATCTGTTACTTTGAACATGTCTTCTGTGCCCCGCTCTGCTCTTGGCCCCCTTTTATTTATTTTATTTATTAATGACCTGTGTAACGTCCTTAAATCGTCTAAATGTTTGCTGTATGCTGACGATCTGAAAGTTTTTCGAGTCGTAGATAGCTTCCAAGATTCTGCTTTGTTGCAGAGTGATTTGTATGCACTGTCTGAGTGGTGTGTAAAAAATTACATAACTTTAAACGTCTCTAAATGCTTTTCCATGTCACTCCATCGAAAGCTCAAGCCCGTACTTTTCAATTATAAAATTAGCAATATAACAATTAATAGAGTTAATGCGATCAAAGATCTTGGGGTGGTATTTGATACCAAACTAACGTTCAATAATCACATCGATTATATTACTTCAAAAGCGAACGGACTTTTAGGTTTTATTATGCGTTTTTCCCGCGATCTAACTAATCCTTATGCGCTGGAAAGTATCTTTATAATTATTGTAAGGCCAATATTGGAATATGCGTGTATTGTTTGGAGTCCCAATTATGAAGTTCACATTAAGCGAATAGAATCGATCCAAAAAAGATTTCTGCGATTTGCACTTCGCCGTCTGAGTTTGTCAGATAGGCTTGAGCTCCCGCCATACGTATCTAGGTGTACATTGATTAACCTTGACGCGTTAGGTTTTCGTCGTGATTTGTTACGTACCCTGTTTCTTTTTAATGTTATTTTAGGAATTATTGACTCCCTGTAATTTTGTCAAAAATTGGTTTTAACGTCCCCTCCCGTTCTCTAAGATCTCACCCCTTTCTAAACGTACCGTTCCATAGGACTGTTTACGGAACTAACGAGCCTATTAGCAATATGTGCCAATTGTTCAACAATTGGTCAATGTTTTTTGATTTTAACATGTCTCGTGCTATGTTTCGTAAAAGAATCATTTTAAGTAAATTGTAGTTTTGATTTTGTTTTTCTTATGCACTATATATTTTATCTATTTTTTTATTGTAATTTTGCTTTTATTTATTTTTTTTTAATATTATTTTTCTTAAATCTATTGTATTTGTTGGAATCTGCCTGTTAGGATTTTTTGTACCTGTTGGCTATGAAATAAATAAATAAATAAACCTTCGAAAGACGAGTCCTGAGACATTGCTTAGGGAGATATCGCCGACCCGGGGGTAAATGGTACATAATGCATTCCTCTATAAATCCGCCAACATCACGCCCCTAATAACATATCTAATGAACTTAGCCACTAACTCAGTGAAAAGACTACAAAATCACAACAACACCACTTTGAAAGATATCTTTGATTCAAATATTGGATTCAGCTTAACTGAGAGATACTACGCGTCACCCGTAAGTTTAATTAATCCGCAATCTACAGAATGGACTATGCCAACTGAAAACACTGAAATGGCACTAAAATTTTACTTTAAATCGCCTCCCAACACTTATAGAGGATAATATTTTTCTCGCGGTTTTTCTTTTTCTTTTTTACTATTAAGTCTTACCTGATCAGTCTAGATGTAGAAATATGTCAGCAATATAGTCTAACAAATTGTGTTTTCATCCCAAAAATTTTCTAATGTTTGTATTAAATTTTGCTTTGGAATTTATATATATACAGCCATGTTCAAAAGTGTTAGGCACCATTTCAAAATCAATTTTTTCCTGTTTACGTATATATAATATGATAGTGAAACAATGTGATTTTAAGAATATCAAAATTTATTTATCTGACTAATATTAGGTGGGCCCACCCCTAGCCCTTATTACAGCAGCGAGTCTTTTCGGCATTGTCGCTACAAGCCTATTTTCGTGTCGTCACTTATAAAATCCCATTTCTCCTGAATAGCCCTGTTCCGTACCGCCGGAGGATCCTAACCTAAAAATAAATCAACATTTAAAATTACTATTAAATATACATTGAGATAAAAACTTACCAAAACGAATCTCATTTCTTATCCATGCACCTGGAATACCTGGAATAATCAAACTAAAATTACAAATTGTAACATAAAAAATTACCTATCATGCTGGATCAATAGCAACGATCACAAAATAAACAAACCTAAAATAAACGAAACTCAAATGTCAAACTCGCTAAATAAAATTAAAACATTTGAAAGGTTTTGACTTAGAGGTGCTAAGTTCTGTCAGATGTTTCTAGAAGATCGAACACATCCGGTAGAGTGCCTATAAAAACAGAGTAACACACTCAGCACCATCAGAATTCATCCAGCTGTGGAAGGATTCCGATCAACCAGCTCTGACTGGTCAACCGCTGTTTTGGCAGCCAACCGTCGTTTTTGCGACAAACCTACCAGCTTTGACTGGTCAACCGCTGTTTTTGCAGCCAACCGTCGTTTTCGCGACAAATCTACCAGCTTTGACTGGTCAACCGCTGTTTTTGCAGCCAACCGTCGTTTTCGCGACAAATCTACCAGCTTTGACTGGTCAACCGCTGTTTTTGCAGCCAACCGTCGTTTTCGCGACAAATCTACCAGCTTTGACTGGTCAACCGCTGTTGTTGCAGCCAACCGTCGTTTTTGCGAGCAACATACCAGCCGTGCCTGGTCAACCGCTATTTAGTCTGTTATATGGGGGGGTTCTTTTTACTCTAACGGTGTGCCAAGCACAAACTATGGTGGCCAGTGGAGCTCGGCTAGCTCTCTCCATCTGGACCACGGACAAAAAGGTTAAACTATCTTGGCCAGAAGGGCCGGGTAATCTACTTTACAGGGGAAAGATGGCGGATTCGTGCTCGTTCAACATGTCTATCATCCTCTCTCACCCGCCTCGCTTCATCATTGCGACCTTAGGTCGCGCCTCTCTCCTCTTCTAATCTTCTTAAGACATAATGATGAAAAAGAACGCCAGCGCAAAACTCATCAGGTTCGAAGCTCGCATGTTTTTAAAATAAAACGACGAGTTCCGAAAGGAAAAATGATAACGCAAATTTAGTGTTCAATATAATTATTTATTTTAACGCGGAAAGGAGAAAATTTACACGAAATGTCTATAAAATTCTAAACCTACAGTGGCCAATCTAAACCTTACTTAGGCTCTAAGTTATTTATTTTTTTACTTCTTTCAAAATTTATACATATTTTTATATTTAGAAATAAGACTTAGCTGTACTCATTCTGTGAGGATCTCAGCATGTTTGTTGATTGTAGATCAGTGTTGATTGTAGTTGAGGAAGTCTTCCACCATTTCTTCTTGTCAGCCAACTTGTTAATTAGTTTGATTTTATCTTAATTTATGACACTCATTTAGATCAAATTTTGTTTATTTTTATTTGGTTCATTCCGCATTGATTTTACGTTGAAAAATTGTTTTTATAGATTTTAACTTTCTTTTAACTGAATTTTAGATTAATTTAGCCAATACACTTTAGATTAATGCTCTTTATTAATTTTATTCAGTCTGTGTGCAGTTGCTCTAATTAAATTCACTTATATCGTAGATTATTTTAATTATTAGGATAGTTAGTTAAAATATACATCTTGCTTAGGTTATTTATAGTTAAAATTTATCGTATTTCATCATTCATCTGAGACTAAATTAATTCCAGATATTTTTAAGAGGTTTTTTTTAACATATTTTAGTTAAATTTAGTAATTTTATAATAGAGCTTTTCCATATATTAATTTTATTCAATTGGTCTTAAAGGTTTGTAATTATATTCACTTATATCGTAGATTAGTTTAAATATTAGGTTATTTAGGTAAAATTTACATCTCGTTTAGGGTAATTATAATTCAAATTTATTGTAATCCATCATTCATATGAGATTAAGTTAATTCTAGATATTTTTATCAGGTCTTTTTAAACATATTTTAGTTGGTTGGTTGGTTGGTTTGATAGGAGGGGGGTTCACCAGGGAACCCCACGCACGCAGGCCTCAAGTTGGGCCCATTGTACACCTCCGATGTCCCTCGCTGGAGCAGATTGAGCTCAAGTACGGTTGTTTAGCCATCCCGCCAGTGCTATATATTTTCGAATCGGCTCCCAGCCCTGAGTTCCTGCCTCATGGAGTTCCTCTAGAAAGGGATAGCCGAAGCATTTGACGCGAGTACGGGTTAAGGCTGGACAGTGACACAAAAAGTGCTCCACCGTTTCCCGCTCTTCTCCGCAGCCCCTGCATTGTGGATTAAAGCTATTTATTTATTATAAATCAACAGGATACAAATCCATCTGATTGCCAAACAAAATCAATATTTCATATAATTAAGCTTAAATGTACATATATATATATATAAATTTACGTTAAATGTACATATGAATCCAAAAGATCAAAATTAGACTTTATGATTTTTTTACTTAAATTAAAATCGCAAAATTTAGCCCTATTGTAAAGAAGTGACATGGACGTCATTGGCTCATTTAAACCATAATTGGTACAGTGAGTGTCCGTATAAATAAAACAAGAGTGCCGAAGTAAGTGGGGACGGGCGTTAAGATTTACCAAAGATAGTAAATCAGGGGCATTCAAATTACCCGACAAAAGTTCGTTGATGAATACTATTTGATGCATAGTACGTCTGTCCTCTAAGGAAACCATATTAAGGAGCTTAAGCCTCTCAGAGTATGGAGGAAGCATCAATGAGTCATTCCATGGTAACAATCTTAAAGCGAATCGTAAAAATCTTCTTTGAACACTTTCAATGCGTTTAATTTTACATGCATAAAATGGACTCCAGACAACACAAGCATATTCAAGAATAGGACGAACTAACGATGAATAAATAGATTTTAACACATAGGGATCGTTTAACTCCTTAGAAAAACGTTTAACAAGTCCTAAAACAGAGTTTGCTTTACATACCACATGGTGGATATGCAAGTCAAAATTCAACTTTGAGTCTAATGTGACTCCTAGATCAACAACATGAGGTGATTTTTTGATCACACTGTTATTTAACGTGTAGGTTGAAACAATTGGTTTACGCTTCCTATGAAATGAGATAAAAACACATTTATCAGTATTTAATATTAAACTATTTTTTTGACACCAAACATTGAATTTACAAAGGTCATTCTGTAGGTCAAGTGTATCAGACTTAGATTTAATACATTTGTAGATTTTTAAGTCATCAGCAAAACCTAAAGATTTCGAATCCGATAATATAGAAAAAATATCGTTTATAAATAACAGAAATAGCAAGGGGCCCAAGTGGCTACCTTGAGGCACCCCCGAGAACACATAAACTAGGTCCGAAAGGACACCGTCATATAACACAGCAAAGGAACGACCAGACAGGTAAGATTTTATCCACTTAACAATCAGAGGGTGAAGCCCTAATCTCTCTATTTTAAATAGGAGAATATTATGATTTACCTTATCAAATGCTTTACTGAAGTCTGTGTACAAACAATCAATTTGATAACCAGACTCCATGTTATTTAAAATATAATTGGTAAATTGAACTAGCTGAGTGGAAGATGATCTTCCTTTGATAAAGCCATGTTGTTGAGAGGACAAAATCGATTTACAATTAAATGACAACACATCATTAACAATTATCCACCAGCCTCATCTTGAAAGCGTGATCCTTCAGGAGGGAGTGCCCAGTTAGAATCCAAGTCGTTAGACGAAGGGGATTCCGTTCCAGATTTAAGAGGCTCTTAGTAAGGTTTGCATTTAAGCCACCCCATAATTCCTTTGTTGTAGTGCCGATCTGACACATGGACCAAAGTTGTTGGTTCTCCTGATCCGCCCACTGCTTAAGTTGCAGTTTAAGGGTTTGAATCGGAAACCCAACAGAAATGGGTTGACTGTCCATACATGTACCCTTACGAGCAAGTTCATCTGCCTTCTCATTTCCAGGAATATTACTATGCCCAGGAACCCAAACCATTTTAAGGTGGTTGGTTTCGGAGAGTCTCTTTAGGTCTTCCTTACATGACTGCACAAGCTTAGATTTGGCAGTGTGTGAAGAAATCGCTTTGATGGCTGCTTGACTGTCTGAGCAGATGCAGATATCCTTTTCAGTCACTGCAAGGTCCAACAGAAGCAGACTCGCTTTTTTGATTGCCATTACTTCGGCTTGAAAGACCGTAGCATGGTTGTCTAATTTGAACGATCGCTCCACTCCGAGCTCCTCGCAGAACAGTCCAGCGCCAGTCAGGTTATCCATCTTGGAGCCGTCTGTATATACCGTTATGTCCGCTTCAGGTGGTGTGACAACTCCTGTCTCCCACTTGTCCCGGAGATCAATGCTCTTACAAACATTGGCCTCCAGGTAGGACTCCGGCTGCAAGTCGCTTTCTAAAGATAGAGCGGGTACTTTAGACTTTACGAAATCGATAATGGACTCATGTGGAACTCCCTGTCCCGCATGAGTCCAAGTTCCGGCGAGGTGTAGCCTTATGGCCGCCCCCGCCGCCATATGTTTAACGTGCAGCTCGATAGGGGGTAGATTCAAGATAACCTCCATTGACCTTGTAGAGGTGGATCTTAAAGCGCCCAATGTGCTCAAACAGCACTGTCGCTGCACTCTTTCCAGTATTTTCCGCTTTGATGCCGTTTCCAGTGCCTTCCACCATACAAGAGAGCCATAAGTTAAAATCGGGCGGATTACTACCGTATATAGCCATTTGACCATTTTTGGTTGCAGGCCCCAATTCCCTCCTATAGCCCTCCTGCACATTCCAAAGGCTCTATATGCTCTGCTCGCCCTGTCTTCTAAATGAGGTGTCCAGGTGAGCCGTCTGTCCAGTATGACCCCCAAGTATTTGACCTTATCTTTCAGTTCTAAACTGATGGAGCCAATCCTTGGTGTGGTCAGTCTTGGTAATTTGTTTTTCTTTGTGAACAAACAGAGCTCGGTTTTGGACG
This sequence comes from Chrysopilus asiliformis, assembly GCA_964034945.1. NCBI lineage: Eukaryota > Metazoa > Arthropoda > Insecta > Diptera > Rhagionidae > Chrysopilus > Chrysopilus asiliformis. The sequence goes on along the minus strand of OZ035960.1, from coordinate 74,540,137 downwards.
GATTAACCTTTAGACCGTTACCTTCAGCCCAGTTGCATACCAGGTTAATGGCTGTCCGGGCTAGCCCGCTGAGTTCTGTTTCAAATTTGCCGGTTACAAGGATTACCAAGTCGTCTGCGTAACAGACGACTCGGAATCCCTGTCTGTCCAGATCAAGTAAGAGGTTATTCATCACCAGCACCCAAAGTAAGGGTGAGAGTATTCCTCCTTGAGGAGTCCCCCTGTGAACTATTCCCTCTCTAGTTTGATCCCCCAGCGATGCGAAGATTCTGCGATTTTCAAGCATATGCGCGATCCACATTCTCGTTCCATGATCAACATTGCTTGCGCCAAGAACCTCTATTATTTTGCCTATAAGGATATTATTGAAAGCCCCTTCTACATCGATAAAGACCCCCAGGGTTGATTCCTTAAAAAGGAAGCCCTTCTCTATCCTGTGTATGACCTCATGTAAAGCTGTCTCCACGGATTGGCCCTTGATGTATGCATGCTGGTTGTTTGATAACAGCCCGGCTGGCAGGGTTTCCCTTAATTCCCTATCGCAAATTCTTTCCAGGGTCTTGAGCATGAAGGAAGTTAGACTTATTGACATATTTTAGTTAAATTTAGTAGTTTTATAATAGAACTTTTCCATTTAGTAATTCTAATCAATATGTCTTAAACTGTTATAATTAAATTCACCTATATCGTAGATTATTTTAATTATTAGGATAGTTAGATAAAATATACATCTCGCTTAGGTTATTTATAGTTCAAATTTTTCGTAATTCGAAGTCTAGTTATGTTAGCAACACTCGTATTTATTTATTAACTAGGGGCTCCGCCCCGAACCGCTCCGCGGTTCATCCCCGCCCCACGCATCGGCCTTCGGCCTCCGCGTCCACTTCTTCCTCGGCCTACGGCCTCGATTGCTACTCGGCCTTCGGCCTCGAATCTGGCCAGTGGTATATGTCAATATCTTTCCAAAATTTTCGTTACAGTTGTAATTTTGACGATAAATAAAATTATTTTTGTTTTCATTATTTAAACATTTTTTTTAAATATAATTTTAAATGTAATACAGTAGAACGCGCTTAAATGCAACACGCGTAAATGCAAAACTCGTGTCATTGTACGCAAAATTTGTGCATGGAAGATTTTTAAGCATTTTTCATATAAATATACACGGATAAATGAAACACGCTTAATTGCAATATTTGCTTAAATGCAACCACTTTCACATCCGCAAAAGTATAAATTATATGAAATTTTTCACGCTTAAATGCACATGTGCAAAAATGAAATGTGATTACCCAAAAAAAAGTTAGTATTGTTATTTTAATTTGATAAAATGAATTCTTAATTAGATTCTTTGTTTTTGTGTAGCCTCGTTGAATTTAAATGTTTATTACAGGAATATTAAAGTTGCATGTTTATCTTTTACTTCCATAATTGCACATTAATGTGCATTTATCCGTGCTTCCGTGCTACGTATAAATGCAAAACACGGATAAATGCACATAAAATTCTGCGAAATTCGATGTGCATTTAAGCGTGTTCTACTGTAAAAATGAAATAAAAACTTATTGTAATGCTAGTGGATAGACAACATTCTTTGTCTTGCTGTGTGGAGCGTAAATGAACAAATCTTTTGGTTTGCCAACGCGTGAGCATGCTACATACAGCTGTCCATGGGCAAAACATGGATTTTCCAAGTTAATTACACAAACTTGTAGCGACTGGCCTTGCGCTTTATTGGGCGCATTTATTCCGGTGCTAAGATGGCACTGCCAATCTGCAGGGATTTTGCTGCATTTTCTCTGCGGAACTCATCGCAAACAGTGCGAAATACAAAATGTCACAATTCTGAGGTTAAAACAGCACTGCCAGAATATAATTCCGTTCATACCGCCTGACAATAGCAGCGCTAAAAATTAACAGTGCCAAAAACCTACTGCTCAACTGGCAGGCATTGCTAAAGTAGAATGCGTTTAGACCGGCGCTACATTGAAAAAACTGCCACTTTAGCACCGGTATAAACGCACCCATTGATTGTCATGGCAAATGCCAGTCGTACTGGAAACTGCAACCGTTTGAATTGGAATGGCATATCAGTGGGTATCATTTCATCTCATTTGATCTCATTTTATCTCATTTCATCTCATTTCATCCCATATCATCTCATATCATCTCCTTTCATCTCATTTCATCTCATTTGATCTCATTTCATTCCATTTCATCTCATTTATTCTCATTTGATGTCATTTCATCTCATTTGATCTCATTTCATATCATTTCATCTCATTTCATCTCATTTCATCTCATTTCATCTCATTTCATCTCATTTCATCTCATTTCATGTCATTTCATCTCATTTGATCTCAATTCATATCATTTCGTCTCATTTCATCTCATTTAATCTCATTTCATCTCATTTGATTCATTTCATCTCATTTCATCTCATTTCATCTCATTTCATCTCATTTCATCTCATTTCATCTCATTTCATCTCATTTCATCTCATTTCATCTCATTTCATCTCATTTGATCTCATTTGATCTCATTTCCTCTCATTTGATCTCATTTCATCTCATTTCATCTCATTTATTCTCATTTGATGTCATTTCATCTCATTTGATCTCATTTCATCTCATGTGATTTCATTTGATGTCATTTCATCTCATTTGATCTCATTTGATCTCATTTCATCTCATTTGATCTCATTTGATCTCATTTGATCTCATTTCATCTCATTTGATCTCATTTGATCTCATTTCATCTCATTTCATCTCATTTCATATCATTTCATCTCATTTCATCTCATTTCATCTCATTTCATCTCATTTCATCTCATTTCATCTCATTTCATCTCATTTCATCTCATTTGATCTTATTTGATCTCATTTCAATTCAATTGATCTCACTTCAACGCCATCCCAAAACCCATCCGAAGACCCATCAACACCATCCCAAAACCCACCCGAAAACTCATCAATACCATCCCAAAACCCACCCGAAAACCCATCAATACCATCCCAAACCCACACAAAAAGACAAACATTCATTTATATATATATATATATATAGATTGATAGAATTATTTTTTGATTTTAATTTCTCGACATGTCAAAATAAAATCGTTGCCTACTAAAAAATAAATTATTACATTGTTTCTAAATTCTTACAGTTATTTTTGATGAAACTGTATAGGGCGGGGGGAGGAGTAATGCAAAATCATCATACTATATACACAAACCATCCTCTCTTCAAAACCTACTTTATGTAAAAGTTTGAACTCAATCGGATTGGTAGTTTTTGAGATTTTTGGAAACAAACAGAAATTATTACAGACAAATATTCATTTTTATACCCGTATGGTGAAACCAAAGGGTATATTAACTTTGCCTTACCGTTTGTAACGCCAAGATCCCGTCATCACACACAAAAATGAATTACACCAGTGTGTTTAGAATGATAAAAATAATTAATTTCTGCATGTCCGTCCGTCTGTCTGTCCGTCTGTCTGTCCGTCTGTCTGTCTGTCTGTGGCGCGGATTGTGGGCGCACGGATTGAGCTAGAGACTTGAAATTTTGCGCAGATCCGTTTTTCGTAAAATGCGAGGCTAAGTTCGTTAATGGGCAAAAATGGACCATTAGGGGGGGTACCCCCCATACGAACGAAAACGGTTTTTGTGAATATCTCATAAACGGTGCATCTGATCAAAAAAGTGCAAGAACAAAAGTTATTTAGGATATGATTCTACATAAAACTCCCATACATCAAAATCCGATTGGAATAAATTTTAAAAATTCTTATTGGAAAGTTTGACTTCAAAGTGGAATTTTGGTACAACTGTTCGAATTTTGATACGAGTGTCACCATACGGGTCTCCAATGATTGCCAGATTGGCAATTATAGCTTTTGTTGTGTTTGATTAGTACGAATAAAAAAACAAAATGAAAGGTATGTTATCCTTACAGACTTCTTAACATCAAAATCGGACCCAACGATCCCAAAAACCCCCAGATAAGTTTTTTCTGGAAAATTTGACGAAAAGAATAATTACGTTATTCTTACGGACTTTTTAATGCCAGAATCAAAGTCAGCGACCCCAAAGACCCCCAGAAAAAATTTTTTCCCGGAAAATTTGAGGAAAAGGATAAACACGTTATCCTTACAGGAACTTTCCTTATCCTTGCAAGGACGATGTAGTGAAACTATTGTATTGTCATGAGTGCTTACGTATTTGTGCCAAGTCAACTGGATGAGTTCTAGTCAACTGGATGAGTGAAAGTGTGCCAAAATTTGATTGTAAGATTTGAATCTGACAAACAGACAAACAAACACGAAAATTGAGTATACTCAAGAGATACTTAAGTATTGTTTGCCGTATAACCAGATATATACTTTAGTGATCGGCCTTGGGGCCTAACCTATTTAACAGTGAAAACCGTTTCTTCCCTTCAGCAGTTTGAAATCCATTCAGCAATTTGAATATAAATGGCGAGGGGGTCAGAGGGGAGCCGATGTTTTTGGCACATAGTTAATTTATATTGCGGATTAGCACATCTAGGATGTGCTGACAGTCTGACAGACACCAATCGACTCAGAAGTTCTCGGGAAAAGTTTTTTAGGCAAAATTAAAAGGCCAACATTGTTCATGACTACGTATAAGAAAGTAAAAACATTTGTATTTATAAAACCAAAGAATATACAAATATAAAATCTACTAAATAAACCAAAGTGTTTATCATACATCCCTGATTTCAAGAGTTCATAAAACTTTACTAATATCAAATGATCAAAAATATCCACCAACTGGAAGTTGAAAATAAAAATTTGAATTGATAATGTCGGTCAGGTTCATAATTTTTGATTTAGCATAGTAAAAACTACTTTTGCCTCAATTGCGTTTTGTGTACTTAAAGTATATGAGCACTCTCTATTAAACGGATGCTCTGTAGTACTCACCTAACACGTTCGTATAATGAAACACTTAATATAGTTATCGTAATAATACTTTTATTATTATTCTAATCAGTCTGTACATGTTCTTTACTTGCTTATCTTAATCTGTCCTAATCAGTGGTGCCACACTACTAGGGCTGCCACATCTCCCCTTGTTTAGCAGAACGAACCTAACACGTAGTCCTGGAGACGAGCCGGCTTGTTGGAGACTCTGCTACTTCGGCGGCCACTGGAGGGATGCTCCTCTTCTAGTTCCCGCTCCTCTACGTTAAGGCAACCATCTGTCGTAGCCGAAACTGCTGCATCTCCCCTCTGTTGCTCCGACGCTTCTTTCGCCTGCGTTGTCACCAGTCCTCCTGGCTCTTGCTCGCCATCACACCTCTCTTCCCCGTTTAGGCCATCGTCATTTGTAAAAATTTTCTTCAGATGTGCTGAATTCCGTTGAAAAATTTTACCGGTTTCGACACTTTGTACTTTTATTCTAGGACCCTGCTTTCCTACTATTATGTATTCTTTCGGAGAGAATGTCGGTGTTAATTTGTTACCGGATAGCAGATTTTGCATAAGGACACGATCACCTAATGCCAAGTCCCTTGTTTCTGCTTTCCGGTTTCGATTTTGAGAAATTTTACCTTTTTCCTTCTGAATCCGATCCCTATCAGCGAAATCTTCAAATGGAGGGGCTGTTTCTAAATCTGATAAGGCTGGAATTTTCGCTCTAATGGTTCGCCCGTAACACAGCTTCGTTGGAGTCTTACCTGTCGTAGCATGTGGTGTTGTGTAGTACATCAGTAAATAGTCTGACAAGTCTTGTTTCCAATCTCTGCAAAGTGCAAAGCTTATTTTGAGCCGTTTAAGGAGCGAACGATTCTGCCTCTCTACCTCCCCGTTCATTTGTGGCCAATAAGGTATTGTTTTGTTTAATGATATGCCTCTTGTTTTGCAAAATTCTTCGAACTCGGCACTCACAAATTGTTTAGCATTGTCTAATGTAATCGTTCGAGGAAACCCGAGCCGTATGAAAATTTTTTCAAGTCGTTCTTTCGTATCTTTGGATGTAATTTTTGACATTACCTCAAGCTCCTTGTATCGACTAAAATAGTCGACCACTACTAAGATGTATTCCCCTGAGGGTAACGGACCCAAAAAATCCATTGCGATGTCAACCCACGGGGCTGCCGGCAATGCTTTGCGGCTCATTCCTTCCGGTCGTTCGGGGGCAGCAACCAATCTGCAACCTTCACAGGACGATACTATTTTCTTGGCATCAGCATCAATACCAGGCCACCACACTCGTTCTCTCAGTCTTTTTTTCATCGCCGTTTCTCCCGGATGACCTTCGTGGGCTAATTGTAGCATTCTTTGACGCAACGACTTAGGAATCACTAGCTTCGTCCCTCGAATTAAAAGATTGTCTGAGAAGCTTAATTCGTTTTTGAAAAACTCGTAGGGTTTTACTTTTTCATCCCTCCACTCGTTTCTTTCAAGGCTATTTTTGACGGCTAAGAGCTCTTCATCCAGTTCTGACGCTTTTTCCACCTCTGACACGTCGATTGCGGCTGACTCATAAATAGTGCGAATATAGGTTTCACATTCCTCGTCAAATGGTTTAGCTTCCGTCAATAGTGCTAATCGAGATAAAGAGTCGGCGATATTTGTTGCTCCCTTCCGATAGACAACTTTGTATCTAAAAGATTGCAATCTCAACACCCAACGTTCGATTCGGGCACAAGGCTTTGACCGTGACGAAAAAATTGTTTCCAGCGGTTTATGGTCAGTTTCTAATTCGAATTCCGTGCCTATCAAATAGAAGCTAAATCTTTCCACTCCCCATACTAATCCTAGAGCTTCTTTTTCCGTTTGGCAGTATCGTCTTTCTGTTTCTGTTAAAGTCTTGCTTGCATAGCTAATGATACGTGGCTGCTCGTTCCTGTCAAATTGTACTAGCACTGCACCTAAATCTACCGGTGAAGCGTCGGTTGTAACTCTTGTCCTGTCATTTGGATCAAAGTAGCCTAGTTCCTTCACATCAGTTATGAGGTCTTTTAGCTTATCAAACGCCTCCTGTTGTGACTTTTCCCATGTAAACACACAATTTTCCTTAGTCAGGGCCCTTAAAGGGTGTGTCAATGTGGCCAGATTTGGTAGAAAACGACCCACGTAGTTTATTAGACCCAGAAAACTTCGGACTTCCTCTGTTGATTTCGGAGCTCTGAACGATTTTATCGAGTCAACTTTGTCCTTCGATGGTGTAACTCCATCTACGGATAGGTGATGATCCAAAAAGTCTAATGCTTGGACCTTAAAAACACATTTCTCTGGATTCAACACTACATCGTGTGCTTTCAGAGTTGCGAGGACTTTATTTAGACAGTCATCGTGCTCAGTTTCATCCGTGCCAAATACAATTATATCATCAATATAATTAAGAGCGTTGCTGCATTCCACTAATATATTTTCCATTTCCTTTTGGAAGAGTTCAGGTGCACAATTTACTCCAAACATCAATCTTTTATAGCGGAACATTCCCCTGTGCGTAATGAAGGTCGTTATATATCTGCAGGACTTTTTCAACTCTAAATGGTGAAACGCGTTTTTGACGTCCAGCCGCGAGAAGTGTTTAGCGGCTTTAAGCCTAGGTAAAAAGTCTTCAAATGTTGGCAATGGGTGATTTTCCCGCTGAATAGCTTGATTAGCTCTCCGCATGTCTACGCACAGTCGCAGATCTCCATCGTTTTTTATAATTGGGACTAGTGGTGAAACCCACGGGGACGGTTTCCTTACTTTCTCAATAATATCTAATGCTAACAGTTCATTCAGCTTATCATCAATTTGTTTCACGAGGGCGATTGGTGGACGTCGGAGTTGTTGAACAACTCCAGAGATCGATATGTCAATCGGTATTTCGATTTGGATATCCTTAATTTTAGGAAAAGGTTTTCTTTCTGATCGTATATCTTTAATTGCTTGACGGTCGATAGGTAAACCGATCGAAAGAACTCCCAACTCTTTAGATGTTATTTTCCCTAAAAGAGGCTGAGTTCCGTTCCGTATCACGTAAAACCGAGCCGTTGTTTTAGGCGATTTACCTTCTACTCCCACTGAAATGTGTGTTGTAAAAACTCCTACGACTTCCAAGGGCTTATGGGTACCATAAGGCCGGAAGACTACATTTGTTTCCTTTTCCTCATTCCAAACTCGAATGCCACTTTGTTTTAAGTAATGCCAAGTCAGTTCATCAATAATGTTACATTTAGAGCCCGAGTCTATTAGCATGTTTACATGAATACCGCCAATATTACACCGAATGAGCTCTTCGTCATCAATCAAGCTGAATATAAAACTTTCCTGTATGTTTTCTGTATCAGTCGTTTGTACTGCTCTAATTCGTGCTTGCTTGTACTGTCTAGGATCGCTTTCTGCTGATGTTCCCTCCATCGTACGGAAATTCCTTTTGAGTGTTTTGCATTTAGCCGAGAAATGTCCTATACGATTGCATTTATCACAAGTCTTATTACGCGCTGGACATTTCACGTCGTTTGCGAAATGGCCTTTACGGCCACAACGGTAGCATTCAGTCAAATTCGAATTTAATTTACCTTGACTTTTCCGAATTTGATTTACATGGCCATTGTTCTGTGTGTCGAATTCTGCCACATTAGCGCTTGGTGTCATTTTACTGGATTCGTATTTCACAGCCTGAAAAGCATTAACAATTCTAGTCATATCAGCCAGAGATAAAGACTCTTTCTCTAGAAGCTTCTCTCTGAGCTCCTGTGGTGCCCAAATGATGACTTTGTCGGTAATGCTAGTCTCTCTGCTTTCAGCTGAAGACTTCCCGAATTCACATTTATTCGCTTGTTGTTGAGCACGTAACATAAACTTTTCAATCGGCTCATCCTGTTGAGGCTTAAGAGTCCAAAAAACGTGTCTCTCAAAAGAAGCGTGATGTTTTGGAGCAAAATACAAATCCAATTTGTCAATTGCCACTTTGTAACAATCTATCCCTTCAGCCGCGTTTTCTTCCACGTCTGCATCAGGAATACTATAAAACACATCCTGGAGTTCGAATCCTCCCCTTGCAAGAAGAGTGCTTTTAAGTCGTGTTTTATCAGTAATCACGTCGGCAGACGCCACAAGCTCGAACGCCCTTTTCCATTGCACCCATTTGGAACGCACCTCTGAGGTGGGTGCATTAGCACAACTAAATGGGGGCAAATTGTATGATCTGTCATTCATCCTGTTCTAATTATTTCTTAATCGACTTTAGTCTGGTCAGACCGCTGATCTTTTTGATGTGCGACTTCCCGGCTTTATGCCAAATCTGAAATTAGTAAATTTACCCGACTTTTTGCCAATTTTGATTATTTTCGTACCTTTTCGACTTTCTTGCCAATTAACGTGATTTCTGCCTTTGCAGAGCGACTTGTTTGCCAATTTCTAAATTGTGTACCTTTGTACACCGACTTCCCTGCCAATTAACGTGATTTCTGCCTTTGCAGAACGACTTGTTTGCCAATTTCTAAATTGTGTACCTTTGTACACCGACTTCCTTGCCAATTAACGTGATTTCTGCCTTTGCAGAACGACTTGTTTGCCAATTTCTAAATTGTGTACCTTTGTACACCGACTTCCTTGCCAAAATTCTCTGCACCCTTATATAAGGATCGCTTTTTTTCCGTCTGTTTGCCGAGATCAGATTTGCCTGCAAAATTTTATTTTAATATTTTGAGGTTATGTTCGGTTGAGGAGAATCTCATTCCCCATTTTTCGTTTAAATTCTAACTCAATTATTGTTTGTATAGTTTTTTCTCCTCGTCGCCATTTGTAGCACTCACCTAACACGTTCGTATAATGAAACACTTAATATAGTTATCGTAATAATACTTTTATTATTATTCTAATCAGTCTGTACATGTTCTTTACTTGCTTATCTTAATCTGTCATAATCAGTGGTGCCACACTACTAGGGCTGCCACATGCTCAATAATTTATGCTTCCAAATTGAATTTACAGCATTCCACAAGGCGCGAGAATTATAAACAAGTGCCTTGTTGACTCGTGCCACTTAAACTATGGCCAACTGTCAGAATATTTTAATGTCCGGTTGACTCGTGCCTTCTTTCATGTGGTGCGCTTTATGGCATGTGTCTAGACGTCAGGCAAGAGAGTTACCAATTACTGCACCTTCCGCCCCGGTCATAATTTTCTGCATTGAAATAACACGATATCATAACAACCGGGGATGAAAAAATAGGTTTCATCGTTTAATGACAATTAAATTATATAATTTGCCTTTGCTGTCACAATTTATAAGACGATGATCCGTCCATGATCATTATATGTAGATCTATGAACAGAATTAGAACCTTGAAAGAACAGAATTAGACATTTTTTGGTCTCTTCAACTTCTTACCCTTTGTTTTTCATGGCAAAAAATGGCGATGTCATTTTCATTCCTTTAATTTGTGCAATGTTGGTAAATGCATAGTGGGAAAAAATACAGCTACTATTTGAATACTTAATTAGTTTTTTTTTTACTGACACATATAAAGATATTACCATTTCCGTAAAATATTGCGGCACTTCTCCGTAGAAAAGCAACCGATTTTATCTAAAGAAATGGGAAGTCAATTAAAACAATATAATAATACAAAAACACAATTTATAAAGCTTATTAAAACTTTAAAGTATTAAAACTTTATGTGTGTAGTTTTTTAAGCAGTTAAGGCATTTCCACCAAAAGTTGATTCCAGGACCAAACATGCCTGTAAAATTTAATGGGTCTACCTGTATTAGTTTTTGAGAAATCTTGTGCACTGACTGACAAAGGGACAGAGGGACAGAGCGGCAGAGGGACAAAAGGATATAGAGACAGACGGGACAGAGGGACATACATTTTTATAACTATGGAAAAATAAGTCAATTTTGTATGACTAGCCGTTGGGAAAAAATTGCGCTGCAACCAAAATTTATTTTAAAACAAATGAACCGATGTGCTTTACGCAAAAGTTCTCACATATTTAGGGTCAAATATAACCCTGGAGTCGGTAGTTACTAGTGTGACGACTTCCACCATATACAAACAATTGGCTTCCAAAAAATTGTTTACTCTTCCAAGAAAGAAAATCAATTTTTTTCTTTGAAAAGGAGCTGGAAACAAGTAATTTTTTGGGCGTTGTATATCAGAAATAAAAGCGAGATAAACATTTATTTTACTTTATTTTTTATGATTAAATCTCGCTTTTATTTAACAGCGCCCAAAAAAATATTTTTTTCCTTTTTAGTATATTTTTTTTTAACAAAAGGTTTTTTACCTTTCTTATACATACATAAGGATGGAATTAAAATCACTTCAAAAACCAAAATAATAACGGACCCCCGTGCCGAAACACGCATCGACTCAGCTTGATGAATTCGCAACATGTCGGTATGTTTGTGTGTGTGTGCGTATTCGTGTGTTCGTTCGTGGAAAATTGTAAGATCGACTTCCACCAGTAAACCTTAACCTAATTTGAGGCATTCGAATGTTGTTATCGTCCCATTGAACCCAATAGATCGATTTTGGAAAAAACGAACCATTTTCCAGAAAATCGTAAAAATCTTTTCCATTTGTACAGGAGAGAGGGGAAGGGGTGGTTCGATTTTTCCCATTTTCGGAAGAGGTTTATCTTTAGATAAAAGTGTGTCCCATGCCAAATTTCAACTTCTATATCAAGAAGTTATTGAGTTTTTCAATATTTTTGTGTAAAAAAATTCAACATTATGCCCAATTATTATCATTAGATGAAGTTTAATCATGTAAGAAATGTATCATATCACGGTTAGGTGGATTAAGCTGTGTTTTTTTTTAAATTTCTTTTTATAAAATGACTTTTTAGTATTTTTGTATTTGATTAGTATGACTAAAAGTCCAAAATGAAGTCTGTCTTTCGGCACGCTTCTATCGACGCCTTCCTTATATCGTAAGTCGAAAAAAACCATTTTACAAAAAATCGATTTTAGTTATTTTTCACATAACATTAAAAATACTGAAAAAATATTGGATTTTAAGGTTTTATTCTATAAAGTGAAATAAATTTAAGCTTCACAAATAATTTGGCGAAAATATACAATGTAGATATCATTAAATTTACTAAACGATGTTTATACCCGTATGGTGAAACCAAAAGGTATATTAACTTTGCTTTACCGTTTGTAACGCCAAGATCCCGTCATCACACACAAAAATGAATTACACAAGTGAGTTTAGAATGACTAAAAAAATTGATTTTTGCATGTCCGTCCGTCTGTCTGTCCGTCTGTCTGTGGCGCGGATTGTGGGCGCATGGATTGAGCTAGAGACTTGAAATTTTACGGAGATTCTTTTTTCGTAAAATGCAAGGCTAAGTTCGGGGTACCCCCATATGAACGAAAACGATTTTTACAAATTTCTCAAAAACGGTGCATCTTATCAAAAAAGTGCAAGAACAAAAGTTATTTAGGATATAATTCTACATAAAACTCCCATACATCAAAATCCGATTGGAATAAATTAAAAAAAATCTTATTGGAAAGTTTGACTTCAAAGTGGAATTTTGGTACAACTGTTCGAATTTTGATACGAATATCACCATACGGGTCTCCAATGATTGCCAGATTGGCAATTATAGCTTTTGTTATGTTTATATATAAAGATTGTATTCAGTTCGTCTTCAATTGTTTTAATTACATTCACTTATTTCGTAAATTAGTTTAAATATTAGGTTATTTAGTTAAAATTTATTCCATTCTTAGATTAAATGTAGCTTAAATTTAGCGTAATTCATTGTTCATCGGAGATTAACTTAATTTTAGTTATTTTTATGAAGTTTTTAAATGTTTAAGTCTAATAGTTTGAAATATTTTAGTTAAATTTAGTAATTTTATAGTAAAACCGTTCTATTTATTAATTTTATTCAGTTTCAGCCTTATTAATAAAAAATCCCTAACACGGAGATAACTCATGTGCTAACTAACTCCGAGATAGCAAACTTATCCATTAGATAACTATTCTTATTAATAAAAAATTTTCCTCCATATAATAGCTAACTCGTATTTTATTTAAAAAATTTAGCTGGAATGCGGCAACCCTTGTGCCGAATTGTACCAAAAATTACGAAAATCTTTTACATTTGAGTCATATTTGGGTTTTTTAAATCCGTTTCCTTGGAGACGATATTTAAATCGGAGTGAAATTAATGTGTTTATTTTAATTGTGATTGACTGCAAAGTAATTAAAAATGGAAAATTTAAAAATTGAACGAAAATAATCAGAAAATTGGCGTTCAAGTGATAAGGTAATATAATATAACAACATAAATTGCATTTTTATAATGGATCATTGCTTTTCCGGTCTTTTTTGCAAGAATTATGCGCCATCAAGAGTTATCAACTCCTTAACTCGAGGAAATCGGTATGTTAGCTAACACAGAGTTAACTAACGTCAGTTAACTCTTAAAATTTTTTATTAATAAGAATTTCGAGTTATCCACTGCGTAAACCATTGATAAAAATTAACTAACGTTTATTAATAAGGCTGTTTGTCTTTAGATGTTTTATTTAAATTCACTTATATCGTAGATTAATTTAAATAGTAGTTTATTTAGTTAATATTTATTCCGTGGTTAGATTAAATATAGCTTAAATTTATCGTAATTCATTGTTCATCGGAGATTAACTTAATTTTAGTTATTTTTATGAAGTTTTTAAATGTTTAAGTCTAATTTGGTTTGAACTTTTTTAGTTAAATTTTAATCATAGTATTTTTATTCAATCTTTCTTTAGTTGTTTTAATTAAATGTACTGTTATCTTAGATTAATTAGAATATTAGTTTATTTAGTTGAAATTTAATCCTTTTATAGATTAATTATAGCTTAAATTTATCGCAGTTTATAGTTCATCTGAGTTTTATGGGTTGTATAATATTCTAAGTAATTAAATACACCTTTATTTTAATTTGGTTCACTTTATTTTGTTTAGCTATGTTATTTATTAAATATTCTTTTGATGCATTCACAATTTAGTTTAATTAGACAGATTATCTGTTAAAATTCACCTTTTTTATATAATTTTAGACATTTCTTTTGATATATAAAGGATTTTATTTAATCACAAAACGAAGATCACTTTTATTCTTCAGTTATCTAAATCATAGTTTTCTCTTTTTGTTGATTATTCTTCACTTAATATTAGCTTATCCAAATTTATACGCTTCGTAGTCCAATTATTTTTACCTTATTTATTACTAACTGTTTATTTAGTTCACTTATCGATGAATTCTTGGTTTGTTCTTTTAAACCAGGCCTGGCCAACCCAAATCGTTCCACGGGCCAATCTGATGATTCATTTTTTTTGGCGGGCCGCACATGAAAAAATAGAATAACCGCCGTTTCTTAGTAAAATTTTCAAATAATATGTTATGTTGTTTTTTAACAGTCACTTGGTTTAAAAAAAAATTTAGAATAAAATGCAAAAAGTTGAGCATAACCCCACGACTCCATTGGGCTTTTAAAAATCATGATTTTTTCCCCTACTCCATATTTTGGCGAATAAAGAAATCACCGCGTGGGCATCTTCAGTCATGATTTTTCATATTTATCGTGTCTCCATAGCGTACTTAGAAATGTCAACCAGGAGGTAATCAGGGCAGCAAACTATAAATCAGCTAATTTGACTGAACAAATGTCAAAAAAAAATCCTACTTTTCAGTAGCCGAAAAAATTATGACAGTAAAGTAGGCTACACATCTATCAGTTTTCGATCAGTCGCGACTGTTACGGCACTTGTCAGTTTTCCATAAGTTTTTTACATCTAGTTATGCGTTCACATCTATCAGTTGCAACTGCCAGTTTTTTGTGAAAATTTTCCATTCATTTTGATTGTAGAGTTCAAAAAATACCGGTGGATAATAAAGAGAGAGCGTGTGTATGCAATATTATTGCATTAAGTTCAAAAAATAATATTTGGTTCTGTTCTGATGCAATACGACTGACGCGACTGACGCGAACGTTCACACCAATCAGTTGGCCATCCGTTTTAAAAAAAAACTGATTTTTCCACGAATTTTTTCGTAGTTGCCCATCAGTTGTCTGATTTTACGTTCACACCAATCAGTTTCCCATCAGTTTCCCAAAAACTGATGGAAAACTGATAGATGTGTAGCCTACTTAAGGAGATTTAAATCATGATGCAAGATTTTTTGAGTCTCCATTAGACTTTTTCGTGATTGGATTTAAATCCAATCTGGAAAAGAGTCTAATGGAGTCGTGGGATAAGAAAAAAATATTTACTAAACAAATATATGTATAAATGGACTTATGCAAATGTAAATGTGTATATACGAGTAGTACTTATGTAAAATAAAACATAACAAAAGCTAAAACTGCCAATCTGGCAATTATTGAAACCCCGTATGGTGATTTAAGTGAACGGCGAACAGTTATATCAAAATTCCACTTTGAAGTCAAACTGTCGAAGAAGATATTTTAAAATTTATTCCAATCGGATTTTGAGGTATGGGCGTTTTATGTAGAATCATATCCTAAATAACTTTTGTTCTTGTACTTTTTAGATAAGAGGCACCGTTTTTGAGATATTCGCAAAAAACGTTTTTATTTGTTATGGGGGGTACCCCCTCTAATGGTCCGTTTTTGCCCATTAACGAACTTAGCCTCGCATTTTACGAAAAACGAATCTGCGTAAAATTTCAAGTCTGTAGCTCCGCGCCACAGACGGACAGACGGACGGACATGCACAAATTATTTTATTAAAAGCTTTTATTTAGCTTGCCTTCGTGTCTGTCTGTTTGTCTGTTAGTCTGTCTGTCAGACCAATCTTGCAACCCAATTTTGACCCACTTCCACTTGTCCGATTGACTTGAAATTTTGCACACTTATATAAGTCCGATGACAATACAATATTTTCACTGCTTCGTCCTTGTAAGGATAATGGAAGGTCCTGTAAGGATAACGCGATTATCCTTTTCTCCAAATTTTCCGGAAAAAAATCTATTCTGGGGGTTTTTGGGGTCACTGAATCCGAATCTGTCATTAAAAAGTCAGTAAGGATAACGGAAGGTCCTGTAAGGATAACGTGATTATCCTTTTCTCGAAATTTTCCGGAAAAAAATCTATTCTGGGGGTTTTTGGGGTCGCTTAATCCGAATCTGTCATTAAAAAGTCAGTAAGGATAACGGAAGGCTCTGTAAGGACAACGTGATTATCCTTTTCTCCAAATTTTCCGGAAAAAAATCTATTCTGGGGGTTTTTGAGGTCGCTGAATCCGAATCTGCCATTAAAAAGGCTGTAAGGATAACGGAAGGTCCTGTAAGGATAACGTGATTATCCTTTTCTCCAAATTTTCCGGAAAAAAATCTATTCTGGGGGTTTTTGAGGTCGCTAAATTCGAATCTGCCATTAAAAAGTCTGTAAGGATAACGGAAGGTCCTGTAAGGATAACGTGATTATCCCTTTCTCCAAATTTTCCGGAAAAAAGTCTATTCTGGGGGTTTTTGGGGTCACTGAATACGATTCTCAAGCTAAAAAGCCTGTAAGGACATCTCAAATGTAAGAATATATATTCGAAGACTAAAAAGAACAAAATAAAAAAAATAAAAATTTTTTTTTTCAAAAAAAGCTTTTATTAAAAAAGAATGCACTAAAAAGAAAAAAATAATTTTCTGGACGCTGTGTATCACAAATATAAAAGCTTTTAAAAAGCGAGATAAAGCATAAAACAATAAAATAAAAATTTATCTCGCTTTTAAAAAGCTTTTATATTTGTGATACACAGCGTCCAGAAAATTATTTTTTTCTTTTTAGTGCATTCTTTTTTAATAAAAGCTTTTTTTTAAATTTTTTTTTTTTTTTTATCATTCTAAACGCATTGGCGCAATTCATTTTTAAAAGCTTTTATTTAGCTTGCCTTCGTGTCTGTCTGTTTGTCTGTTTGTCTGTTTGTCTGTCAGATGAAATCTTGCAACCCAATTTTGACCCACTTCCACTTGTCCGATTCACTTGAAATTTTGCACACTTATATAAGTCCGATGACAATACAATATTTTCACTACTCCGTCCTTGTAAGGATAACGGAAGGTCCTGTAAGGATAACGTGATTATCCTTTTCTCCAAATTTTCCGGAAAAAAATCTATTCTGGGGGTTTTTGGGGTCGCTTAATCCGAATCTGTCATTAAAAAGTCAGTAAGGATAACGGAAGGTCCTGTAAGGACAACGTGATTATCCTTTTCTCCAAATTTTCCGGAAAAAAATCTATTCTGGGGGTTTTTGAGGTCGCTAAATCCGAATCTGCCATTAAAAAGTCTGTAAGGATAACGGAAGGTCCTGTAAGGATAACGTGATTATCCCTTTCTCCAAATTTTCCGGAAAAAAGTCTATTCTGGGGGTTTTTGGGGTCACTGAATACGATTCTCAAGCTAAAAAGCCTGTAAGGACATCTCAAATGTAAGAATATATATTCGAAGACTAAAAAGAACAAAATAAAAAAAATAAAAATTTTTTTTTTCAAAAAAAGCTTTTATTAAAAAAGAATGCACTAAAAAGAAAAAAATAATTTTCTGGACGCTGTGTATCACAAATATAAAAGCTTTTAAAAAGCGAGATAAAGCATAAAACAATAAAATAAAAATTTATCTCGCTTTTAAAAAGCTTTTATATTTGTGATACATAGCGTCCAGAAAATTATTTTTTTCTTTTTAGTGCATTCTTTTTTAATAAAAGCTTTTTTAAATTTTTTTTTTTTTTTTTTATCATTCTAAACGCATTGGCGCAATTCATTTTTAAAAGCTTTTATTTAGCTTGCCTTCGTGTCTGTCTGTTTGTCTGTTTGTCTCTTTGTCTGTCAGATGAAATCTTGCAACCCAATTTTGACCCACTTCCACTTGTCCGATTGACTTGAAATTTTGCACACTTATATAAGTCCGATGACAATACAATATTTTCACTACTTCGTCCTTGTAAGGATAACGGAAGGTCCTGTAAGGATAACGTGATTATCCTTTTCTCCAAATTTTCCGGAAAAAAATCTATTCTGGGGGTTTTTGGGGTCGCTGAATCCGAATCTGTCATTAAAAAGTCAGTAAGGATAACGGAAGGTCCTGTAAGGATAACGTGATTATCCTTTTCTCCAAATTTCCCGGAAAAAAATCTATTCTGGGGGTTTTTGGGGTCGCTGAATCCGAATCTGTCATTAAAAAGTCAGTAAGGATAACGGAAGGTCCTGTCAGGATAACGTGATTATCCTTTTCTCCAAATTTTCCGGAAAAAAATCTATTCTGGGGATTTTTGGGGTCGCTGAATCCGAATCTGTCATTAAAAAGTCAGTAAGGATAACGGAAGGTCCTGTAAGGATAACGTGATTATCCTTTTCTCCAAATTTTCCGGAAAAAAATCTATTCTGGGGGTTTTTGAGGTCACTGAATCCGAATCTGTCATTAAAAAGTCAGTAAGGATAACGGAAGGTCCTGTAAGGACAACGTGATTATCCTTTTCTCCAAATTTTCCGGAAAAAAATCTATTCTGGGGGTTTTTGAGGTCGCTAAATCCGAATCTGCCATTAAAAAGTCTGTAAGGATAACGGAAGGTCCTGTAAGGATAACGTGATTATCCCTTTCTCCAAATTTTCCGGAAAAAAGTCTATTCTGGGGGTTTTTGGGGTCACTGAATACGATTCTCAAGCTAAAAAGCCTGTAAGGACATCTCAAATGTAAGAATATATATTCGAAGACTAAAAAGAACAAAATAAAAAAAATAAAAATTTTTTTTTCAAAAAAAGCTTTTATTAAAAAAGAATGCACTAAAAAGAAAAAAATAATTTTCTGGACGCTGTGTATCACAAATATAAAAGCTTTTAAAAAGCGAGATAAAGCATAAAACAATAAAATAAAAATTTATCTCGCTTTTAAAAAGCTTTTATATTTGTGATACATAGCGTCCAGAAAATTATTTTTTTCTTTTTAGTGCATTCTTTTTTAATAAAAGCTTTTTTAAATTTTTTTTTTTTTTTTTTTATCATTCTAAACGCATTGGCGCAATTCATTTTTAAAAGCTTTTATTTAGCTTGCCTTCGTGTCTGTCTGTTTGTCTGTTTGTCTCTTTGTCTGTCAGATGAAATCTTGCAACCCAATTTTGACCCACTTCCACTTGTCCGATTGACTTGAAATTTTGCACACTTATATAAGTCCGATGACAATACAATATTTTCACTACTTCGTCCTTGTAAGGATAACGGAAGGTCCTGTAAGGATAACGTGATTATCCTTTTCTCCAAATTTTCCGGAAAAAAATCTATTCTGGGGGTTTTTGGGGTCGCTGAATCCGAATCTGTCATTAAAAAGTCAGTAAGGATAACGGAAGGTCCTGTAAGGATAACGTGATTATCCTTTTCTCCAAATTTCCCGGAAAAAAATCTATTCTGGGGGTTTTTGGGGTCGCTGAATCCGAATCTGTCATTAAAAAGTCAGTAAGGATAACGGAAGGTCCTGTCAGGATAACGTGATTATCCTTTTCTCCAAATTTTCCGGAAAAAAATCTATTCTGGGGATTTTTGGGGTCGCTGAATCCGAATCTGTCATTAAAAAGTCAGTAAGGATAACGGAAGGTCCTGTAAGGATAACGTGATTATCCTTTTCTCCAAATTTTCCGGAAAAAAATCTATTCTGGGGGTTTTTGAGGTCACTGAATCCGAATCTGTCATTAAAAAGTCAGTAAGGATAACGGAAGGTCCTGTAAGGACAACGTGATTATCCTTTTCTCCAAATTTTCCGGAAAAAAATCTATTCTGGGGGTTTTTGAGGTCGCTAAATCCGAATCTGCCATTAAAAAGTCTGTAAGGATAACGGAAGGTCCTGTAAGGATAACGTGATTATCCCTTTCTCCAAATTTTCCGGAAAAAAGTCTATTCTGGGGGTTTTTGGGGTCACTGAATACGATTCTCAAGTTAAAAAGCCTGTAAGGACATCTCAAATGTAAGAATATATATTCGAAGACTAAAAAGAACAAAATAAAAAAAATAAAAAAAATTTTTTTTCAAAAAAAGCTTTTATTAAAAAAGAATGCACTAAAAAGAAAAAAATAATTTTCTGGACGCTGTGTATCACAAATATAAAAGCTTTTAAAAAGCGAGATAAAGCATAAAACAATAAAATAAAAATTTATCTCGCTTTTAAAAAGCTTTTATATTTGTGATACACAGCGTCCAGAAAATTATTTTTTTCTTTTTAGTGCATTCTTTTTTAATAAAAGCTTTTTTAAAAATTTTTTTTTTTTTATCATTCTAAACGCATTGGCGCAATTCATTTTTAAAAGCTTTTATTTAGCTTGCCTTCGTGTCTGTCTGTTTGTCTCTTTGTCTGTCAGATGAAATCTTGCAACCCAATTTTGACCCACTTCCACTTGTCCGATTGACTTGAAATTTTGCACACTTATATAAGTCCGATGACAATACAATATTTTCACTACTTCGTCCTTGTAAGGATAACGGAAGGTCCTGTAAGGATAACGTGATTATCCTTTTCTCCAAATTTTCCGGAAAAAAATCTATTCTGGGGGTTTTTGGGGTCGCTGAATCCGAATCTGTCATTAAAAAGTCAGTAAGGATAACGGAAGGTCCTGTAAGGATAACGTGATTATCCTTTTCTCCAAATTTCCCGGAAAAAAATCTATTCTGGGGGTTTTTGGGGTCGCTGAATCCGAATCTGTCATTAAAAAGTCAGTAAGGATAACGGAAGGTCCTGTCAGGATAACGTGATTATCCTTTTCTCCAAATTTTCCGGAAAAAAATCTATTCTGGGGATTTTTGGGGTCGCTGAATCCGAATCTGTCATTAAAAAGTCAGTAAGGATAACGGAAGGTCCTGTAAGGATAACGTGATTATCCTTTTCTCCAAATTTTCCGGAAAAAAATCTATTCTGGGGGTTTTTGAGGTCGCTGAATCCGAATCTGTCATTAAAAAGTCAGTAAGGATAACGGAAGGTCCTGTAAGGATAACGTGATTATCCTTTTCT
This sequence comes from Chrysopilus asiliformis, assembly GCA_964034945.1. NCBI lineage: Eukaryota > Metazoa > Arthropoda > Insecta > Diptera > Rhagionidae > Chrysopilus > Chrysopilus asiliformis. Next base: position 74,519,148 of record OZ035960.1, on the reverse strand, counting down.
CCAAATTTTCCGGAAAAAAATCTATTCTGGGGGTTTTTGAGGTCGCTGAATCCGAATCTGTCATTAAAAAGTCTGTAAGGATAACGGAAGGTCCTGTAAGGATAACGTGATTATCCTTTTTTCCAAATTTTCCGGAAAAAAATATATTCTGGGGGTTTTTGAGGTTGCTAAATCCGAATCTGCCATTAAAAAGTCTGTAAGGATAACGGAAGGTCCTGTAAGGATAACGTGATTATCCCTTTCTCCAAATTTTCCGGAAAAAAATCTATTCTGGGGGTTTTTGGGGTCGCTGAATACGATTCTCAAGTTAAAAAGCCTGTAAGGACATCTCAAATGTAAGGATATATATTGGAAGACTAAAAAGAACAAAATAAAAAAAATAAAAAAAAAATTTTAAAAAAAAGCTTTTATTAAAAAAGAATGCACTAAAAAGAAAAAAATAATTTTCTGGACGCTGTGTATCACAAATATAAAAGCTTTTAAAAAGCGGGATAAAGCATAAAACAATAAAATAAAAATTTATCTCGCTTTTAAAAAGCTTTTATATTTGTGATACACAGCGTCCAGAAAATTATTTTTTTCTTTTTAGTGCATTCTTTTTTAATAAAAGCTTTTTTTAAAAAAATTTTTTTTTATTTTTTTTTGTGTGTAATGACGGGATCTTGGCGTTACAAACGATAAGGCTAAGTTAATATACGCTTTGGATTCACCATACGGGTATAAAAATTAAATTGTAAAATTGCATATAAACTTTATGAGCAGTTTTAGTATTTTGTATTTTATTAGTTACATATTTTTTTTTTTTTTTGTAAATTTCAAATCATTTGGCGGGCCGCATTTTCAAACGCCCCGCGGGCCGCGGGTTGGCCACCGCTGTTTTAAACTGTGCTTTCATTAGCAAAACGCATATATTTTGGAATCAATTCCGTTAATTATACTAACGCTAAGTGTAATTTTATATTTATTTATTTAAATTTCATAATTTTAGCACCAATAATTTTTGCAAAATTATAGTTAATTCACACTTAGGTAAAATATATTTCAATTAATTGTTTTAGCTAGTGAAATTTTTATATTCATATTTAGATAAATTTTCGTACAGTATAATTGTTTGGATAGGTAAATTTTATTCACTGTCGTCCATTAACACATGGTTTCTAATTTAACTTTACACTAGCCTAAATTCTTTTTTTTGTATTTTTAAATAAACTAAGTACAATTTAAAATTCCTATCACTTTCTCCAATTTTCATCGCGACATAGTAAACGCAATTAAATTCACGCAAGAAAAAAAAACCGCCTTTTGCGCGGCCAGTTTGACGCAAAAAAAAAAACTTAAAAATTTTTCAAAAAAAAGGCATTTTTTTTTCAAAAAAAAGGAACGCGGGACGTTCGATACTGAATTTTCTTTCGTTTGATCTAGACTGACTCGCTTTTTCTTTGTTTCAGAATTTTGTCTTCGCTTCGATTTTTGGGGAACAATTAAATTGTTGAAGCAATTTATTTGTACCGTTTTTTATTTGAATTTATTCTCAAACGCTAGATAAAAGAATAATAAATTGCGTCCGTTACACAGATTGTTCCTAACGCGATAAAATCTGGGGTGCTCAACCTTGATATTTGTTGAGAAAAGGATATTTCTTGAAGAGAAATGAATTGATATAAAAATTTTAACCGGCGCTGTTACACAGATTGTTGCTAACGCGATAAAATCTGGGATGCTCAACCTTGATAGTTGTTCGAAAGAAAATAAAAAAATTGATCTTTCTTGAAGGGAAAAGAATTGATAGGGAAATTTTAACCGGCGTTCATTACAAGTCAACCCATCAGCCGTGTCTGGTACATTATTTTATAATCAACGCAGTACAGAGAATTGCAACAATATTGGATTCCGCATCAGAATTTGAATCATCATTGAATTATCAGCAATTGGAATTTGAATCATCATTGAAGTATTACTAAACGCAAATTTTATAACTTTGAATTAATGTCACTAGAATTATTGTAAAGGATTTAATTATTTACAAACATTTCATTCAACAACTTTGACGATTTAGAATTGATTGAATTATATATATATATTAAAATTGAAAATATAAAGTTAATATATTTTACGTAAACAGCCCTTCTCAGGGTATCTTCTGATGTTATTTTTGTGTTTCCGGATACTTTTCTTCAAAATACTCCACAAATGCTCTATCAAAATCTATGATTTCTTTGTAAAAAATGGGGGTGCCTAACACTTTTGAACATGGCTGTATATATTTTTTAAAAGCTTTTATTTAGCTCGCTATCTTGTCTGTCTGTTTGTTTGTTTGTTTGTTTGTCGGGGTCAAATCTTGCAATCAAATTTTGACCCACTTCCACTCATTCGATTCACTTGAAATTTTGTACACTTATATAAGTCCGATGACAATACAATATTTTCTCTACTTTGTCCTTGTAAGGATAAGAGAAGGTCCTGTAAGGATAACGTGATTATCCTTTTATCCAAATTTTCCAGAAAAAAATCTATTCTGGGGTTTTTTGGGGTCGCTGAATCCGAATCTGTCATTAAAAAGTCTGTAAGGATAACGGAAGGTCCTGTAAGGATAACGTGATTTTCTTTTTCTCCAAATTTTCCGGAAAAAATCTATTCTGGGGGTTTTTGAGGTCGCTGAATCCGAATCTGTCATTAGAAAGTCAGTAAGGATAACGGAAGGTCCTGTAAGGATAACGTGATTATCCTTTTCTCCAAATTTTCCGGAAAAAATCTATTCTGGGGGTTTTTGGGGTCGCTGAATCCCAATCTGTCATCAAAAAGTATGTAAGGATAACGGAAGGTCCTGTAAGGATAACGTGATTATCCTTTTCTCCAAATTTTCCGGAAAAAAATCTATTCTGTGGGTTTTTGGGGTCGCTGAATCCGAATCTGTCATTAAAAAGTCTGTAAGAATAACGGAAGGTCCTGTAAGGATAACGATTATCTTTCTCCTCAAAGTTTCCGGAAAAAAATTTATTCTGGGGGTTTTTGGGGTCGCTGAATCCGAATCTGCCATTAAAAAGGCTGTAAGGATAACGGAAGGTCCTGTAAGGATAACGTGATTATCCTTTTTCTCAATTGTTCCGGGAAAAAATATATTCTGTGGGTTTTGGGGTTCGCTGAATACGATTCTCAAGTTAAAAAGCCTGTAAGGAAATCTCAAATGTAAAGCTATATATTCGAAGACTAAAAAGAACAAAATAAAAAAAAAAAAATTTTTTTTTTAAAAAAAGCTTTTATTAAAAAAATGCACTAAAAAGAAAAAAATAATTTTCTGGACGCTGTGTATCACAAATATAAAAGCTTTTAAAAAGCGAGATAAAGCATAAAACAATAAAATAAACATTTATCTCGCGTCCAGAAAATTATTTTTTTCTTTTTAGTGCATTTTTTTAATAAAAGCTTTTTTTAAAAAAAAATTTTTAATTTTTTTTTTTTATTATTATTATTTTTTTTTTGTTTTTTTATATCTTTTTACTTTATACATACAGCTTTGAAGTCATATTAGGAATTGAGCCACATAATATCTTACAATATGTAAAGAAATTTTTTCTGTCACTTATACTTATAGTTATTATTGAAAACTATATTTAACGATATTGTAAGGCTGACACAATTATAAGTTAGCTATATATTTAATTTATAGTTTAAAAAAAATTGTCAAAAACATTTTATATGCTCTAAATAAATATTATTATTATTATTAATATTATTGGGGTCGCTGATCACGAATCCGGCATTAGATTTTCAAAATTCGAAACGGAAGGTCCTGTAAGGATAATGAAAATATCCTTTTTCCCATTTCTCCCCGGACACATTGGCATTATGGGGTTTTTGGGGTCGCTGATCACGGATTCGGTGTAGGAATTTCAAAATTCGAAGCGAAAGGTCCTGTAAGGATAACGCAAATATGTCGTGGTTTTTTGATGGATAAGAAGTTTATGGATGATAGAAACGATGGATGGTGAAAACTAAAACACAATTCACTTTTAACTTTCGTCTTTATTAAACACTTTCCTTTTGTATAAACTTATAAACTTATTTTCTTTTACAATTAACTTGGTTTCTTTCCTTTATTCACAATCTCAAAAACTGATCTTCCTTTACAAAATTCACTTATACTTATTGATCTTTACAGAATTTACTGAATTAATTACTTATTGACTGACTTCTACTACACTACTTCTACTACACTACTCGTTAACTACTGACTAACGACTATTCTCCTTGACTTCTAAATTAAAACTCTTCTTGTCGACTTCTTATTTAAAACTGTATTTCTTGACTCTTGTTTTACTACTGTTCTTCTTGATTCCTGAATTAAAACTCACTCTTGTCAAATTATTCCATACCTAAATTTTGACCTCTTCCTTTGTTGAATCGAGTAGGGGTTCGGATCTACGTTAACATTTCTACAACACGAAATTAATAACTTTACTTTCCCATGGGAAAATATAAATATTAGGTCAATCGAATGTTGACACATCGTAACTTCAATAAGTCGATATTTGGAAATAGCCACGTTGAAATTTAGTCTTCGTTCAAAAATGAGACTTTGTTGCTTAACGACTTTCTTTTGAAATTACTATGTTGGCAATAGTTTTTAGTAACTACAACGGTCACTGAACCATTTAACAACTTTCCAAATCCATTGCTTATAGTTGATGTTGAATAGTTAGATTTCGTAAGTATCCAGTCTCGATTCCATTTCACTACATTCCTTCCCCCTTCAACAAAGGAAAATGTCGTAGACATTTTTCTTATTGTTTTTTTTTATTAGGAAAATAAAACAATCTTATGTTTAGTTTTCACAATATCATCTTAAACATGTTTTTTTTTTTTTTTGTACAATTTTACTTTAATTATTTTGAATTCATTACATTCATTTAAATTCCTTACATTTATTTATTATAAATTTTCCTTTTTATAAAAGTTTAGTTTTTAATATTTAAATGTTATTAAAAGACAAATTTTTTTTTTTAAATCTTTCGTACAATTTTACTGTTATTAAAATAATTATATGAAATTTTACAAAAAAAAAATATTTTTCTTGATTTTATAAAGTTAAATTAAACCTTTAATGTATTTATTTTCGGGGTTGTGAAACGAATGCCCCCACGTTTAAATGGTGTGGGAGGTAAATTATATGGTGGTCCGGATTTTAGTTCTAATGGTTTTTCGTAATTTTGTTCTTCGTTTTTTGTATTATCGGGTATAGGTCGGGAAATAACGATTTCTGGTATTGTTTTACAATCTCAGTAGAGAAGTATTCATTATTATTCATAAAATAATTTTAACCGATTATTATGGACACGTTTTTTTCTTTTATTAACCATAATAATTGTGTTGATTTCGGTTGGTATTCCTATAACGGTAAATGGGCCTAACCACACCTGTGAAAGTTTGCCTTTTTTGGCAGCGTCCTTTACTAAAACTTTGTCTCCTACGTGAAATTTTGCTGGGTTTGTATTCCGATCGTAGTATTTCTTATTCGTTTCTTTTGATACTTGCAAATTTAATTTAGCTAATTGATAGCCATTCTGTAATTTGTTTCTTAACTCGAGAACATAATCTTCGTAATTATACACTGGTTGAGGAACTTGTTTTAAGTCTGTAGGAATATCTGGTGTAAAACCATACAGTATCTCCATCGGGGTGAATCCTGTACTTCTGTTAATTGTGGAGTTATGCACAAACATGGCCTGACGAAGGTGTTCGTTCCATGTTCTGGGATTTTTATCGACGAATGATTTCAAATATTCTATCAAAGGTTTATGGCTTCTTTCGAGCACGCCATTTGATTGAGGGTGGTAAGCAGTTGTTTGCATTTTCTTTATTTTTAAAAGTTTACAAAGGCATTTGAATAAGTCGGTTGTAAAATTAGATCCTTGGTCCGTAACTAATATTTTTGGGACTCCGTATCGACTAATTATTTGGTCGAAAAAAATTTTAGCCACAGTGAAGCTTTCCATTTCCTGGATTGCATAGCAACCAGTGAATCGCGTTAGGTCATCTGCAAAAGTCAGAATATATTTTTTTGCCGTGAATGACTATGTCGTCCAAATAAACAAAACATTTCCATCCTTGTAAACCTGTCAACACTTGATTCATCATCTGCTGAAACGTCGCAGGTGCTCCTTTTAACCCGAAAGGCATCCTTTTAAATTGGTAATGTCCAAAAATCGTACTAAAAGCAGTTTTCTCCCGATCTTCGTCTTCAACGAGGACCTGATGGTATCCACTAGCCAAATCTAAAGTGGTGAAATAACGACAATGTCCCAACTGGTCAAGAATATCTTCGATTCTCGGCAGTGGAAATGCATTTCCTATTGTTATATCGTTTAACTTTCGATAGTCTACAACCACTCTCCACCGTTTCTTACCATCTGGGCCTGCTTTTTTAGGTACTGCCAGTAATGGAGAATTCCAAGGGCTTTTACTTGGCTCTATTATGTCGTTCTCTAACATATCTTCCACCTGTTCTAAAATAACTTGACGTTGAGTCTCTGGTAACCGATACATTTTCTGGTTAATGGGCGCTTGACTACCCTTAACTGGTAATTTATGGGTTTGCGCTGTAGTGTATGTCAACTTATCTCCCGTGAGATGAAATAATTCATTATATTCTGCACAAATTTCGATTATTGCTCTTTTCTCTTCCTCGTTATACTCTTCGTTTAAATTTAAACCTTTTATAATTTCCGCAATTCTCCAAGTTTCTTTCGTATATCCTGCAGATTTAGTTTTATAATAATTATTGTTAAAGTTTTCATCTATATTTCCTCTTGTATTTATTTTCTCTTTAGTCTCGTTCCTTATTTCTTTGTCTATTTCCTTATCTTTTCTAAAAAATATATTTCTTTTTGTCCCATAATTATTCAATATTCTTATATGTTCTTCCTTTTTACGCGTTACATCATTATATGTATCTTTATCATTTTTTATTATTTCTTTTCTCATAATTCGACCATTGTTATTCACCTGTATTTCATCGTTGACCTTATTTCCATTTATTTTTTCCCTAACGCCATTTATTTCACTGTGTTTCTATAATCTCGAAAAAATATCCTTACTATTTTCTTTTTCAAAATCTTCACATATATCCTCATTTAATTCGCAAATAAAAAACTCTGATGCTGGCTCCGTGTTCGGCCTATAATCTTCCAATATAATATCTTCATTATTCATATTTAAAACGCTAATTTTAGCTACTTTATCTTTTCCCTTAATCAAACAGTTTCCCATATAGACCCCTGGTTTTATTTGTTCTGCATAACAAATTTTCTCTTGATCATCGTTTACTTTAACTAATACAATCTTTTCGCTTCGAGCGGGAATTATAGTTTTAAAATCTAACTCGTTGGAAAATAGCGATTTGCTTCTGAACTCGGTATCCTTTTCTCTCTGAGTCTCTAGAATACTTCTTTCTTGTGGTACAGAAAGTGTGTCTGACTTACTTATTGAAACGTCTTCAGGGTTGAATTCACCAAAAAAAGATTCCAAATAAAAATCATCGGTTTTACCCCAGATATTAACTTCTCTCGGAGTCTCATTAATATCCTTAAAAGACTTATTCAAATTTTGAGATGATTTAGTATTTGATTTTTTGGCCAATTGTGAATGAGAATTTTCATCATGAACACAAGTATTATCTTGTGAGTGCAATTCTTCATATTTAACACAATTTTTACCGTTGGACAATTGTGAATGAGAATTTTCACCATGAACACAAGTATTATCTTGTGAGTGCAATTCTTCATATTTAACACAATTTTTACCCGTGGAATCGGTCCCCTCAGGGTGATAGGACTCCGGTTTACACAAGTGCTCCAAACAGGATGGGCTAGTCTCCTCCACCGTTGCCAGATCGGGGGTTTTAGCCCCCGTTTTGGGGTTTTTTTTAGCTCACGGGGGGTGTTTTGGGGGTGCTTTCTATTTTTTGAAGTTCAGGGGTTTTTTCAGGGGGAAATCGTGATAGTTGAAATAAATTTTTCTGAATTATAATATTCAATATTCTACCGAGAGCAATCCGGCATTTGAATTGAAATGGTTTCGAAGGAAGGAAAAAAATCCAGATTATCAATAAGTCCAGATTTTCATACACCTACATAGTATGTTTTGAACTTAGTTTACTTGTTAAGTTTGTGTTTACTCTTTGGTTTCACCATATATACCCGTATGGTGAAACCAAAGAGTATATTAACTTTGCCTTACCGTTTGTAACGCCAAGATCCCAGTAAACCAAAAGATTCATTTTTGATACAAAAAATGAATCATTCTTCTGAGCGTTTTGTTCGAATTTGAATTTAGAAAATGATCATAAATGTTTCAACTTGCGGACCAAAGTGTCCCTCTTTTCTAAATCATTTTTAAGATTCATTTTTGCGATCATCAAACGTTCAAAAATGAGTATATAAACTGGGAGGCGAGGCCTGCTTATATACTCATTTTTGAACGTTTGATGATCGCAAAAATGAATCTTAAAAATGATTTACAAAAGAGGGACACTTGGTCCGCAGGTTGAAACATTTATGATCATTTTCTGAATTCTGATTCCAACGAATCGCTCAGGAGAATGATTCATTTTTTGTATGTTCTTGTTATATGATGTTTTATACTCCATTCAGCTAAATTGGAGCGAAACACCTCTTCTTGACTTGGATTCGTCAGAATCCGAGAAAACTTCACAATTTTCAGATTCACTTATCACATCATTGTCAGAAGTCAGGGGATCCCCGAAAATTTCTCGAGAATTTTCGGAAGTACAAATTGGAGATTGCTGGCTATCGGTTGAATAAACACTTTTAACTTGTGTTATTCTTTTCACAATCTCCCCAGCATTATGCTCCGACGTTTCATTTTTGATTTTTATTTATAATTAATATAAAATCACCTTTATTTTAAACCGCACTTACTCAACACAGTTTTTTGAACTGAAAACAGCATATAAAGAAAATGGCACACAAACTGTAGTTATTTCTTTCGCTTTTATTAATGACAATTCAAACAGAATTCGAATTTTGATCTTTAAGTGAACTACATAAGTTCTATTATTCTTAACTGTGACTAAAAATGAAACAAAAGCTGCCGTATTCTTCTGTCAAACATTTTCCTGCTAACTTTTAAAAATGAATATAAAATGAAACATTTGTGAACAAAAAATATGAAAAACTTTGACGGTCGGCTTTATATACTAGATACCGTTCGTTCATAAGTTGAAAATACTTGAGAATACATTGTCGTCCCTTTCAGAGCTGATTTTCTCTGTCGCACAAAACGATCAGTAAACGCTCATATTTGATGAACGTTCATTTTTTGGTTTAGTGGGATCCCGTCATCACACACAAAAATGAATTACACCAGTGTGTTTAGAATGATAAAAATAATTAATTTATACATGTCCGTCCGTTCGTCTGTCCGTCTGTGGCGCGGATTGCGAGCGCACGGATTGAGCTAGAGACTTGAAATTTTGCGCAGATTCGTTTTTCGTAAGATGCGAGGCTAAGTTCGTTCATGGGCAAAAATGGACCATTAGGGGGGTACCCCCTATACGAACGAAAACGTTTTTTGCGAATATCTCAAAAACGGTGCATCTTATCAAAAAAGTGCAAGAACAAAAGTTATTTAGGATATGATTCTACATAAAACTCCCATACATCAAAATCCGATTGGAAAAAATCAAAAAAAAAAAATTTTTGGAAAATTTGACTTCAAAGTGGAATTTTGATACAACTGTTCGAATTTTGATACGAATATCACCATACGGGTTTTCAATAATTGCCAAATTGGCAATTATAGCTTTTGTTATGTTTTTATTTATGAAAAATTGAAATAAATTTTTGTTTTGTTTAATATTGTTTTTTAATACTGAAAATATTTTCTTTCTTCCACCAGATTGACGTAGGTTTATAAAAAATAAAATAATCCAGGAGATTCTTTATAAGAAAAATTCTCAATGATTAGCAAATTTCAACTTTATCATAGAAACATAACAGAAGCTATAATTGCCCATTTGTCAATTATTGAAAATCCGCATGGTGATATGAAATCAAAATCCCACTTTTAAGTCAAACTTTTCTGATATGATTTTCAAATGCTTCTTTAAAGTCAAACTTTGTGCTATTTTTTTGAGATTCTTTGGTTAAAAATGTCCAAATTTATGCCCTAAAATCTAAAAATAAAAAAAAAGTTGCTGGTTGACTGTTTTATATACGACAATTGCCTAAATTTTGGTTATAACTAATTGTTGCAATACGAATAAAAAATTTGGGGGTTTTTATTCCAAAATAGCCCGTTTCAGGGGGTTTTTCAGGCTACGACGGGGGGAAAATTTGCTGGCTGTCTGGCAACTCTGGTCTCCTCAGAGTCGTTATTGCCTCCTGTAAAGCTAATTGTCCCCTCAGGGCAAACTTGTGGTTGGTCGATGTCCCCCACGTAATTGTCAAATACTTCATCTTGTTCAATCTGACATTGACACTTTTCTGATGATCCTGTCGCATATTCTCCTGGATACATTGGTAATTTTATCCCTTCCCGTGGAAAAACGATTTGTTTATTAGGACCTTCTATGTTTATATGCTTTGTTAAAATATCGCTTCCTTTTAAACCATCCCCTGGTAAATGTACATCTTCGTCTATTCCTTGAAAATCGCTTATTTTGTTACCCAATAATATTTCCCCATGACAGGTACCTAATGTATAAGTTTTTCCACATACTCCTCTAATTTCCAATTTCGTATTTTCGTCTATCTGAATCGTGTTTTCTAAACTTGATTTTTTTATTAAACTTACATCAGCCCCCGTATCTAGTAATAAACTTGCCTTATTATTTCGTACTATATCTAAAGGAAATTGGACCATTGGTGTTCTAATGGCTTCTACAATGCTGCTCTGATTTTGACTTTGATTAAAATTTTGTTCTGATTCTTTAACTTCCAAATGGGGTTGGGGCTGATTACACCCTAACAATTCCTCGCTTATCTTTATTGCCTGACTGGGGTGCTTGCAGTCGGCCGTTGTCCGTTTCCCGATACGTTTAGATTTTCCCAACGTTCCTTTAACCTATACATTCATTTGTTACATGATGAGGACTCAAACAAAAATTACACGGGTTTGATCTAGTTAATCCCACATTTGAATTTCTCATCTTTTGTCTACAGTCCTGTTCTAAATGACCAATTCTTTGACAAAAATTACATTTAATGGGTGGTTGTCGTGGTCCCAAATTTCTATTTCTACACTCTCTACTAGTGTGATTTGCACCCCCGAAACTATAGCAAATTATTGGATTGTTTGTAAAATTCCTATGTTGGTTCAGGCCATTATAATTTCGTTGACTATTACTGTTATAATTTCTACTTTGGTTGTTGTAATCCCTGTTAAAATTCCGTTGATTATTGTTGTTATACCCGTATGGTGAAACCAAAGGGTATATTAACTTTGCCTTACCGTTTGTAACGCCCAGATCCCGCCATCGCACAAAAAAATGAATTACACCAGTGTGTTTAGAATGATAAAAATATTTAATTTCTGCATGTCCGTCCGTCTGTCTGTCCGTCTGTCTGTGGCGCAGATTGCGGGCGCACGGATTGAGCTAGAGACTTGAAATTTTGCGCAGGTTCGTTTTTCGTAAAATGTGAGGCTAAGTTCGTTCATGGACAAAAATGGACCATTAGGGGGGGTACCCCCCATACGAACGAAATCGTTTTTTGTGAATATCTCGAAAACGGTGCATCTTATCAAAAAAGTCCAAGAACAAAAGTTATTTAGGATATGATTCTACATAAAACTTCCATACATCAAAATCCGATTGGAATAAATTTTTAAAAATCTTATTGGAAAGTTTGACTTCAAAGTGGAATTTTGGTATAACTGTTCGAATTTTGATACGAATATCACCATACGGGTCTCCAATGATTGCCAGATTGGCAATTATAGCTTTTGTTATGTTTATAATTTCCGTTTAAATTTGGGTTTCTATTAAGCTGTTGCCTACTAAAATATCCTGTGTTAGAATTCACACTGTTGTTAACGTTCTGATTCTTGTTTAAATTTATTTGATTACTGCTAGGTGCTACGTGTTCCTTTTCAAATTTTTCTATTGAACTTACTTTTGTTGTTAGTTCGACTATATTGCCTTCCTGCGTATGGGCATAATGCCTTAATGATGAATTAAGCAAGCCATGCTTGAACGTGTCGTATTCCTGATCAAACTCTTTCCTTGCACCGGGATATAATTGACTTATGGCCTCCTTACATAACCCAAGTTGTTTCATTACTCTTTGTCCATAATCGAACACTCTTTCGTTATATTTTTGTTTGCAATTACGTAATTCATCACAAAGTTCTACCAGGGATTTTTTGGGGAAATATTGTTTGGAAAGTATCTCCTCCAAATCCTCAAAACGTTCAATTTTATTATTGATTGTCAATTGAAGTGCTTCACCTGATAGGCTAAAACTGGGCAATAGTTTTACGAAAATAATTCGTTTCTCATTTTCCAAAGTGTTGTGATATGGCTTTGCTGCCGTCAGATAATGATGTAAAACAGAATCTCGGTTCTGTGCATACTCGCCCGAAAATTTCGGCAGACTTCTCGCAATAAATTCCGCAATTTTTTGAGCGGTATCCGCTTCATAATTTTGAATTGTTTCATCGCTTTTTCCAGTCATTTTCGAATTTTTAGTTTCCCTAAGTTGTTGAAGTGTAACTTTTAAGAGTTCGTTTTGCGAATTTAATTTTGTAATTTCTTGATCTAAACTAGTGATTTTTTGTAAATATGTTATACTATTACTTTCCTCTTTATCTCCAATGCTTCCGTACTCTCTATTAATTTTTCCCTCAAAAACACTTGACCCTAATATACTTTCTATGTGTTCTAACTGTGAATTTGGTGGCAATTTTGATTTTAAACTTTTCAATTCAAGGCCTACTTCTATTATTTGAGAATTCAATTTTGTATTTTCTTCTTCTGACTTTTCTATTTGTCCCTTGATATGTTTTAATTCTTTATTCAGAAATTCGTTATTTTCCTTTAAATCTTCTATTTCATCTTGTAGCAATACCTGTGTTTTATTTATCGAACGATGTACACCTCAAATAGACTTTCTGTTAACCTACCTACCGATACTTCGTGTGGATTTTCTGTAATTTGTTTTTTTAATTTGTCGTACTCGTGAGGTGCAACTTTTGACTTAAGTTCTGATAACAATAGCTCTTGAAAACACCCTAATTCTTCCGTAACTTTCTTAGCCTCGTTCTTGTAAAATTCTTGCTTTTCTCGGGACACTTCAATATCTAATTGCAATTTTTTAATATTTTCAACTTCTTCTTTTGTTAATATGTTTTCCCTACGTTTTCCTGATATTTACTATATACTGAAAATCGATTTTTGCCTAGCAGGGTCACCATTTAATGGTGTTATCTTGAAGATTTCCCTAACACTCTATTTTTATACCCGTATGGTGAAACCAAAGGGTATATTAACTTTGCCTTACCGTTTGCCAAGATCCCGTCATCGCACAAAAAAATGAATTACACCAGTGTGTTTAGAATGATAAAAAAAGTTGAATTTAGCATGTCCGTCCGTCTGTCTGTCTGTCCGTCCGTCTGTCTGTGGCGCGGATTGCGGGCGCACGGATTGAGCTACGGACTTGAAATTTGGCACAGGTCCGTTTTTCGTAAAATGCGAGGCTAAGTTCGTTAATGGGCAAAAATGGACCATTAGGGGGGGTACCCCCCATACGAACGAAATCGTTTTTTGTGAATATCTCGAAAACGGTGCATCTTATCAAAAAAGTCCAAGAACAAAAGTTATTTAGGATATGATTCTACATAAAACTTCCATACATCAAAATCCGATTGGAATAAATTTTAAAAAATCTTATTGGAAAGTTTGGCTTCAAAGTGGAATTTTGATACAACTGTTCGCTGTTCACTTAAATCACCATACGGGTTTTCAATAATTGCCAGATTGGCAATTATAGCTTTTGTTATGTTTATTTTAACCAGCTGGCAGAGTTCCAGCTATTTGATATTCGGCGTCTAAAAAGACTGCCAGATTTTGATTGTATATATATATATATAAATCCCGAAACAAACGCGTGGTTTAATTCAACTTTCACAACAACGAAAAGAATTTCTTACTTAATTCTTTATAGCTATACTTATGGATAATTTTACAAAATTTTCTTACATACCAATAATCAAAATTTCCATTGTTGACTGGTCTCTGCTGCTGAAATGTCCTCATATGATCATAAAGTTGATTGTCCGCTTTTAAACGCCACTTGAAAGTTGACTCCAACGTTGACCTTGGCCGTAGCACGCTTCTTATAAAATGATATTTCCGTAATTGTTGTTGCACTTGGTGCGGTGTTCTCGCCTCGCTATTGCTTGTATTTGCTGATTCTATACTTTTTGTGTAAGTTGCTGTTGCCCGCTGCTTTGCTGTTGCCAGCTGCTTTGCTGCTTCCTTCTGTTTATACCCGTATGGTGAAACCAAAGGGTATATTAACTTTGCCTTACCGTTTGTAACGCCAAGATCCCGTCATCACACACAAAAATGAATTACACCAGTGTGTTTAGAATGATAAAAATAATTAATTTCTGCATGTCCGTCCGTCTGTCCGTCTGTCCGTCTGTCCGTCTGTCTGTCTGTCCGTCTGTCTGTCTGTCCGTCTGTCCGTCTGTCCGTCTGTCTGTCTGTCTGTGGCGCGGATTGCGGGCGCACGGATTGAGCTAGAGACTTGAAATTTTGCGCGGATCCGTTTTTCGTAAAATGCGAGGCTAAGTTCGTGGCAAAAATGGACCATTAGGGGGGGTACCCCCCATACGAACGAAAACGGTTTTTGTGAATATCTCAAAAACGGTGCATCTTATCAAAAAAGTCCAAGAACAAAAGTTATTTAGGATATGATTCTACATAAAACTCCCATACATCAAAATCCGATTGGAATAAATTTTAAAAATTCTTATTGGAAAGTTTGACTTCAAAGTGGAATTTTGGTACAACTGTGCGAATTTTGATACGAATATCACCATACGGGTCTCCAATGATTGCCAGATTGGCAATTATAGCTTTTGTTATGTTTTTTGTTTGCTTCTTCTTGATCACTCCGTTTCCTGGCTGCTTGCTGCTTCTTTCTGTTTTTTGTTTGCTGTTACTCTGCACTTGATGTGACTTGCAGAGTAATTTAATTGATGATTTTTGGTAGTTGAAATGAAAATTAATTTTCTGGTCTGCTGTTGATGTTTATGCTCGCTTTTCCGCTCCTTCTTTTATCGTTGATACTGCTTACTGATGATGTTATTTTCCTGCTGCGTTTCTCGTTCTGAATGCTCACTCATTTTTATTTTTCACTATAGTTTTTCACTATTTTTTTTTTTGAAAAAATATGTCTTTTCCAGATTTTTCAATATATAAAATGTTCTCACCGTTTGTAACACCAAAAACTCCTTTACACCACTGTCGAAATAGGTTCAGTAGAATCGCTAGAAATATTCGGCAATTCTAATACCGGCTGCGCCAAATGTCGTGTTTAGCTGGATTAGAAGTAAGGGTGATGATAGAAACGATGGATGGTGAAAACTAAAACACAATTCACTTTTAACTTTCGTCTTTATTAAACACTTTCCTTTTGTATAAACTTATAAACTTATTTTCTTTTACAATTAACTTGGTTTCTTTCCTTTATTCACAATCTCAAAAACTGATCTTCCTTTACAAAATTCACTTATACTTCGCTACTTATTGATCTTTACAGAATTTACTGAATTAATTACTTATTGACTGACTTCTACTACACTACTTCTACTACACTACTCGTTAACTACTGACTAACTACTGTTCTCCTTGACTTCTAAATTAAAACTCTTCTTGTCGACTTCTTATTTAAAACTGTATTTCTTGACTCTTGTTTTACTACTGTTCTTCTTGATTGCTGAATTAAAACTCAATCTTGTCAAATTATTCCATACCTAAATTTTGACCTCTTCCTTTGTTGAATTGAGTAGGGGTTCGGATCTACGTTAACATTTCTACAACACGAAATTAATAACTTTACTTTCCCATGGGAAAATATAAATATTAGGTCAATCGAATGTTGACACATCGTAACTTCAATAAGTCGATATTTGGAAATAGCAACGTTGAAATTTAGTCTTCGTTCAAAAATGAGACTTTGTTGCTTAACGACTTTCTTTTGAAATTACTATGTTGGCAATAGTTTTTAGTAACTACAACGGTCACTGAACCATTTAACAACTTTCCAAATCCATTGCTTATAGTTGATGTTGAATAGTTAGATTTCGTAAGTATCCGGTATCGATTCCATTTCACTACAAATATCCCTTTTTCCATTTTTCCCCGGACAAATTGGCATTACGAAGTTTTTGGGGTCGCTGATCTCGAATTCGGTATTAGATTTTCAAAATTATAAACGGAAAGTTCTGTAAGGATAACGCAAATATCCTTTTTCCAATTTTTCTCGAAAAAATTGGCATTATGAGTTTTTCAGGGTCGCTGATCACGAATCTGGTGTTGCAATTTCAAAATTCTAAACGGAAAGTCCTGTAAGGATAACGCAAATGTCCTTTTTCCAATTTTTCTCGCAAAAACTGGCTTTGAAAGGTTTTCTCTGGTGTTGGAATTTCAAAATTCGAAACGGAAGGTCCTGTAAGGATAACGAAAATATCCTTTTTCCCATTTTTCCCCGGAGAAATTGTCATTATGGGTTTTTGGAGTCGCTGATCTCGAATCCGGTATTAGATTTTCTAAATTATTCTGGGGTTTTTGGGGTACGCTGATCACGAATCCAGTATTAGATTTTCAACATTCGAAACGGAAGGTCCTGTAAGGATTACGCAAATGTCCTTTTTCCCATTTTTCTCACAAGAACTGGCTTTGGGAGGTTTTCAGGGTTGCTTATCACGAATCTGGTGTTGGAATTTCAAAATTCGTAAGGATAAGGTTTTTTAAGTTATTTATGGTTTTTTGGCATTCTAAAATTTATACAAAAATCTTTAAGCTGACAACGGGGTCTGCTAGTACCTTATACATTTTTATTATTCCGTACATATTTATAAATATGGATAAATATACAAATACATATCATGTTACAGGCCCATATTTATTAATACACATTTATGAATACTGAATACCTTGAAAAGTATCGATGCACGATACCTTTGTGTATTGATACTTAGTACCCGATACTTTTTAGTATTTGATACTTTTCATACGATACTACTCATGAGTACAAAATCGATACAAAATCGATGCTTTTTCCAGTAATTCCAGAAAAACTGAAGTTTGATGTCCTTAAAAATCTACATGATACGCACATTGAAAGTTTTTAAAAGCCCATTTTATCATCCGCAATCCAATGGTATTGCTGAAAGGGCAATGCGAACAATAAAATCTAGCTTTAAAAAATTTCTAATACTAGCAAGGAACCTTTTTCAGGTGTCCGCTTCCGATTCTCTTCGCATATGAGGGAGTTAGAATGACAGTGAAGTAAGTCACTTTTCATTTTTCATGAGTAATCAAGGGTTTTGTGAACATGTATGTAAAAGACTCATAATATTACCCAAGCCTATTCACCGCAAGCGTCTTATCAGTAATAGTGTAGTTATTAGTATTTATTACAAACATTAATTTAAGTGAAAAAGTGACTTACTTAATGAAAAGTGAAAAGTGACTTACTTCACTATCATTCTGACCCCCTCATATGTTATAGTACTCAAAAAACTAAGCGGCACGTATTTTTTTTATATCTGCTGATATTCGGTTTCGAAAATCCTGCGAAAATCCTGCGAAAAATCGATTTTTGGCCTTAATTCAGCGAACAGTAGTCCGATTCAAAGGAAACCAAAATCAAGTTTTCTTTTTGCGAGAAGAATGAAACTACGAAAAGAAAAATTTAAAATTACTATGATTGGGTAGAGGAACCAATATTCGACAATGGTTTTTCACCCTCTCTCCCCCTCCCCCCTATTATATCCGCGCTTCAAAACTGATTACATATTTTGAAAGGCCTATCAAAACTAAAGTTTACATGTTTTTGCATTTGACCGGAAAAAGTCAAATAATAGGGTAAGTGACCCTTTTTCCATCCCTTGTCAAACTATTTTTTTTACAATAAATTTTCATCCAATTTTTCATATTTTATATTTCATATTTTTTATTTCAGCAATTTAAATTCCACAAAACGATACATTTTTATAGTACTCTTTTTTCCTAAGAAGCTTTCAAAAACTGGCATAACCGTCATTTTAGATGCTGTGGTTGCTGAGCTATGGTCTAAAATGTGTTAATGTTCCACAATTATACTGACGTACATCCAAAAAATCGAGTTTTGGGAAATCGACTTTAAAGTTTAAAGTGAGCTGAGAAAAAATTGGTCCGAAAAATGTATCCTCAAATTTCTCTTGGAGGTAGCCCTATTTATGAACATTATTTTGGCATTCTACTTAAAAGTGTGGTAGAACCAAAATCCTGATTTAAGGACCTTTTGTGCAAAAACATCTTGCCGTATACGCCAGTTTTGTATCAGTTTTTAACAATTACGTTACGTACGTCAAAGTATTAGGCATATACAGCACAATAATAGTACTAAAAATGCAATCACATTACCTTCCTCCCAGGGTAATAAAATAACAATATCGCAAGTGAACACTCTTGGACAGAAAACTTGCATTATAATATTAGTTGTCGTAGCTGTTTTCTCAATTACAACGTCAGACTAGGTTCTATCTGACAGAACTGTCTGCTTTCTAAAACATCTAATTTTTAATAAAGCGTTTTTATTTTATTATCGTCATAAATATGAATTTTCGAGTTAAAAAACTGTATTATTTACGCTTCATTGAACTGTTAACTCTTCTTCTCAGGTAAATTCATAAAGATAAGCCATAAAACATAAAAATCTGTGTGGTTTAATTGAATTGATATTTAAAAATAAAACTCCTAACTTTGTAAAAACAAAATTATTTTACAATAACAAAAACTTAATTCATTCAGTATTTAAAAAAATGAAATAAAACAAAGTAATCACAAAAACCTCTTCAAGAGTTAGCATTATTTAAAAAAAAAAAAGTTTGTACACTCAGTCTTTTTCCCCTTAAGACTTTAGTTTTAATATTATGTTCTATAATAGTAAGAAAATATAGTTTAATTTTTAGCTTAAGTTATATTTAAAAAATATAACTAGTTTGTCACAACCTTGTGTCTATTTGTACTTTTAATAATCATTTTAAAAGCCACTTTAAATACTCGATATCGATTTTTGGTAAAAAAAAAATATGTAAGCTTTCGATATCCTTTTTTTCTCATCAGAAATATTTTTTCCATTCATAATTTTATAACATTGATCAAAAAATCTTTGCATACTGTTGCAGTCATATTAAATACTGTAAGTTTTCTTTTGTAATAGAAGCTCGACGAAAAGCCTTTTTGTAAAGTAAAAACGGTTTGCAGATCAAAGTATGCTACCAATGTTATGATTGAGATTGTTCCTGTCTTTATCACGTTCTATTTTTAAAAATGTATTTTGACTTTTATGTTCTTCTCATTTTCATCCAAATTATTGTCTCTTATTTTTACCTTGTATGTAACGCAATGATCGCATTGATCTTTTCTGGGCTAATAAAATATTAATGAAAAAGAATAACATTGTGGGATACGTGTGTACGTACGGTAACATAATTTTGTGAAAGTTTATTCAGTATTTTTGCACCAATTTTTGACGTATATCCTAAATTTTGAGAGTTACGGCACGATAACAGTAATTCAACAACTTTTTTTGGCGTATACGTTAAAAATGACACTGAATTTCTCAGAATCTATAGCAGCTAGGAAAATTTCGACCGGCCAGAAAGACGCAGCTTGAAAAATTACCTAATACTGCATTGTTACCTTCTTTTTTTGATTTTGTGATGTATGTCAGTATAATTGCGGGGCGACGATATGTAAAATATAAAAATTTCGTCGAAATTTAATTGAAGTTTTTTTTTGTCTACTGCAAACTTTCCTTCGAACCTTGAAATCAAAGCAACGGCCTCTAGTATTATTTTTTTTATTTATCACTTCAATTTATTTTTTTATTAATTTATTTGATAACAATAATCGATACTTATCAAACTAAAAAAGCTTGTTATTCTTCATATTTGGAGCATAATGACTTCTCGCACAATGAGCAAGTTACAACTGCAACTTCTGAACATCCGTCAATTTTTCTGTTGATGTTTCAATTCCGTCAATTTCACATAGTGGCTGGGAAATTTTTTTAAATGCGAAGTCTACAGGATTTTCAAACTCATCGGGCCTTTAGGAAATGTAACCACTTTTATACCAAGAGTATCGAGATAAGTTTATATATCTGGGAGAAGATAACTGGTTATGTACTAGTGAATGTAATTTGATTATGTTGTTTCTTAGGTGTAAGTTTAACTCATATTTTTGCAATATAACTAAATCGGAAAAATGTCTAACATAATTCTTCCAAATTCTAAATCCAAAAACATCAAGCGGCCTTTCGATATAATATAGGGCCGGATACTCGATACCCTAGCAAGCAAGCAAGCAATGATTTTTTGCTGAATAGCAAGAAATGGCATACTCGATCAATTTTCTCTGGCAAGCAAGGAATAAATCAACGAAGAATTTGCGATAAAACCCGCCATTTTTGCTAGCTAGCAAGTTGCGATTTGCTAGAGAATCGAGTATCTGGCCCATAATCAGTTGTTCCTTTCGATATAATCAGTGGGTAAACAGATTTTCCACGAGGAGTAGCTTGTTTTACAGCTTCTGGACAATGACCACTCCATGAATATATCAACAATACCTACGTTAGGAAAAAACACTTGCTCCAACCAAATTTTAAAATGAGCTGAAAATATAAATTAGAATAATTTTTTTTCATTGTAAAAATCTTTCTGGCATTAATTTTAAGAATGTGGTTGAAAATTATATTTAAGAATGTGTTGAAAATTATATTTTACCTGATGTAAGTTCCCCAAATTTGGATGAAGAGATATATACATTACTTGGCCGAAACAAGTTCTGCTCTACAACCGCTCCAAATGTTCCACTTGTTTCTTTTAAAACCAGGAAAAGAGGCGAAAGAAGCTTTCCATCAGCAGATATAACGGGCTGTACAGTATAACTATGGGTAGTCGCAGAAACTGATTGAACAAGACATTGAACTCGCTTTATTCCCTGTGTTGTTAGTGAACGTCCTGAATGAATCTATAATTGAAAACCGCTTTGGTCCGAATTATAAATATTATCTGCGCCATAATTCTTGATGAATGTTTTTACGTTAATAACAAGCTCGTCAGCATTTTTATTTAAAAGTTCTCCATTTTCTAAAGTTTTCCTGGTCACAAATTTATTAATTTTCCTCGATGTAATATGGTATGCTTTTTCAAAATTCCATAGCCACGAATCAGATGCTTTGAATTTGCAATCTTCACAACAAATTTCTTGTTGCCCTTGAAGAGCTCATCTCCGAAGATCTATATCGTGGACTATTATTCCTGTACTAACAGCATCTTTAAAATTATTTAAAGTATGTTCCGAAATTCTTCGCAACTTTTCTTTGTATGTTCCTCCTTTATTTACCTGGCCGGCCCATCGTCTTAATTGCCGGGTACTTAATACTTTTCTAAATTGGTTTTTCACTACATCAATTGAGATATTGTTCTTTCGCTTACCACTCCTCCAATATTTCAAAGCTCGTTGCTTATAATCAAAGCTTAACTCCTCTTCATCCTTAGAACAAGATTCTGGAGATATGTCAGATTTAGGGACCCATTCATCAGGTTCATCTTCTATAGCAAGAGCCTCACAATATTGATATTTTTCATAAAAATCTAAACCGCTTTCTTGGTATACTTCAATACCATTGTAGTCATTCAAAACCTCTGATAAAATGCTTTAAAAACTGTTGGTTAACTTCCTTTCCTCATGATTGATTTCACTGTCCGAAATATTCAGAACTTCAAAAGTACTAAACAAAAGCCGAATTATATTTATTAGGTTAACCTTCATTATTATTCACGTCACAATAAAAATTCAAGTTATTAATTTATTACAGTACAACACTTTTAAAGTTTTTTCAAATAATTTTACTTAATCCGCCGATTCTCGAACTTAACTTACGCTGTTATTCAAAGACTGATCTTGACACAACGCATGAAGAACGATTGACTTCCATAAGCAAACAATTTTATTGTAAATATTAATGATTTTATTTTAAATATAAATGCACTTAAATGATTCATTAAAGCACGATTTCTTTATTTTACTGTCTTGTAAATATTTACAAGAATCAAAAAGAATCATCTATAGGAAATTTGCCATCAATGTAAACCAGGTTCCTAACTACACTTTGCTATCAAAGTGTTCAGAGAATAAGTGGGTGGGTGAGTGTCTGTTTACCTTTGTACCCACATTATCATAGTATCATTGAACAAAGAAAAAAGCATATACAATGGGTTTTACAATCCTTTCAAATGAATTTCGGCATTTTTATTGCATTGTTTAGTAAAAAGTGTGATATAGTTTACTAAAAAGGGGGAAAATAAGAATTTTTTTTTTTTTGCTAAAACAAGAGTTTTTTTTTGCTGAAATGTAAAAAATATAAAAAAGTAGAAAAATTAAAAAAAAATCTCTTGTATCACCCTTTAACCCAAAAGCATAATATGTATTTAATTACCTTGAGACTAAAAATCAGTGCTGTATCTGCGGCAGTTTTTATACCCGTATGTTGAAACCAAAGGGTATTATTAACTTTGCCTTACCGTTTGTAACGCCAAGATCCCGTCATCACACACAAAAATGAATTACACCAGTGTGTTTAGAATGATAAAAACAATTCATTTTTGCATGCCCGTCCGTCCGTCCTTCCGTCTGTCCGTCCGTCTGTGGCGCGGATAGCGGTCGCACGGATTGAGCTACAGATTTGAAATTTTGCGCAAATTGGTTTTTCGTAAAATGCGAGGTTAAGTTCGTTAATGGGCAAAAATGGACCATTAGGGGGGGGTACCCCCCATACGAACGAAAACGATTTTTGCGAATATCTCAAAAACGGTGCATTTTATCAAAAAAGTGCAAGAACAAAAGTTTTTTAGGATATGATTCTACATAAAACTCCCATATATCAAAATCCGATTGGAATAAATTTTAAAAAATCTTATTGGAAAGTTTGACTTCAAAGTGGAATTTTGGTACAACTGTTCGAATTTTGATACGAATATCACATACGGGTAAAGTAATTTTAAAATTTTCTTTCGCAGTTTCATTCTTCTTTTAAGTAATTTTAAAATTTTCTTTTCGCAGTTTCATTCTTCTCGCAAAAAGAAAACTTTTGATTTTGGTTTCCTTAGAATCGGACTACTGGTTGCCGAGTTAAGGCCAAAAATTTTTCGCAGAATTTTCGAGGGGGAGGGGGGGGGGGGGGGGGGTTCCCCAGAAATAAAAATATATACGTGTCGCTTAGTTTTTTGAGTACTATAAGATATGTGAATGCGAAGAGAATCGGAGGCGGACATCTGAAAAAGGTTCCTTGTAAGTTTATAAAAACAAAATTTACTTGGAAAACTGATAATTTTTGATTAAAATCTAGAAATACTCCTTCTATAAGCACGAGTAAATCACCTGCAGAATTAATGTTTAAATTTAAACCAAAAACGTTACTGGAAATCTTAGTTAACGATTCAAAAACTATATCATTAAGGTATTACATGGTATTACAGTTTTTATTTGTGTGTTGCCAGCAGTGTTGCGCCCAGATAATTATTTTTTTTTATCTAGATATGATAACGATAAATGCTCGTAATGTTTATCTAGATAAGATAATAGATAATGAAAATTTGAAAGATAATAGATAAGATAAGATAAGATAAACACTCTGAGGGGTCCGCTCCCGCGGAAGTCAAATTGGTTTGTAGCTTACGTTTTTTTTCGTCAGAAACTTACAACCAACGCTTCCTGATGCCGGTTCTTGACGCCGCGATTATAGTTGAAAATTGGTGAGCTTTTATAAAGGTAATTTTTTTGACAGTTTTTTGAGAAAGTCTCGAAAGCGTTGGTTGGATTATACAACTGAATCTAAGCTTTCATGATTCTCAACTTTCAAATCAATAAACATCGATCATAATATTCGAATTGAAATTTCATAACAAAAGTTACTCCTTTAATGTTTGTTTATTTAGGCGGTTGGCACGATCCTGAAGTGACATTTCAATTCAACTAAATAGCTGTATTTTTTTAATGATCCGGTCAGAGATCCGGATTAACTGTCATATAAATTCGTAACCCAAGTGTTATCGGAATCATGATCTGATTTGCTTTCTGAGTTAGTGGAAAATAAAAAAATTCCCTAGCGGCGAGAAAAAGAAGCTATTTCTGTTCTAGCTGGTAATTACATGGATTTTGCGATTTTAAAAGTTATTGCCACAGCATACGGGCTACGACATGGCCTAAAAACAAATTTAACCCCACAATAAACTCGCTTACGTTTTGTTAATGATCCATATAGATCTCTTAATCGGATAATTTAAAAAAAATACGGCTATTAATGCTAAACACTTCCATCCTTCCCAACCCGATTTTGCTTACAATATTATTTTTAAGAATATACGTACAAAATTAATTCATTTGCAACTTAATAATATAAGTTCAAAATTACTAATTCAATATACATTAATCATTACAATTTGTTTCACTTGTACATTTATAGCTACTTGTGGCGACACTGTAAAATTATTATTTAAGTTACCTTTTAATCTAGTAAGTTTTTATTGTGTAACCGTTTTTTAATTTTAAAATTTTAATACAGTATCGGACAAAAGAAATTGAATTTTTTGGTTTAAGGCTAACTTTTTAGGGGGGTTATGAATTGACAAACGGTATTCATTAAAGTTGTTGCACACTTTTTAGTTGTTTCTACACGATATTGAAAAAAGAAGTATATTTAATGTAAAAAACATATAATTTGTTACCTTTAAACGAATAAATATATCAAATTCAATTACTGTTGTCGTTCCTAATTTCGTTTTTGTTAAAAAAAAAACAATTAAAGACCCGATATTATAACGGTACTTTGATATATTCAGAGAACCCTCAACACGTGCAACAACTTTTCTGAATACCGTTTGTCAATTCATAACCCCCCTAAAAAGTTAGCTTTAAAACAAAAAAGTTCAATTTCTTTTGTCCGATACTGTATATGATTGCCAACCGTCGAATCAACAACTTTTAAATTTTATTAAAACTTTTAAAAAATAAATAAATGTGTTTAAATAATAAAAATAAATCATAAAATAAACCTTCTGATCTTCTACCACGATTTTCAAAAGTTTCCTTTCTAAATTTTGGTTGAATATCTACTTCTTCTAAATTTTGTTGAATATCTGCTCCCTCATCTGCACTAATAAATTCATCACTGTACTTACATTATCAGCTTCTAAATCTTAATTATCTGACTTTATAAACTTAGTACAAGAACTAAAACTTCTCTTATTGTTCTTTTAATTTGATTAATATGAGGGATTGCTATAATATTGTTTACTTTTAATTTGACATAAACAATCTGTTAATTTTTCAATAAATAAAGCTGGTATGCATTTAACGTAATTTTGTAATATATTTTTGTGATATATATTGCAATAACCCGGCGTTGCCCGGGTAGTTGAGTATGAAAAAATCCTTTTTTTTAAAGTATTTTGATGTATAGAAAAATTATGCAGTAATTAATATATTTGAAATAATTTTTTGTTCATAATTTTTTTGGTTTGACGCACCAATAAAATCGAAAATATTTTTTCCATCTGCTTGGGAGAAAGGGAATAGAGCGAATTCCTTTATCGCCAGATACTTAAGTTTTTTGCATTTATTTTGTAACATATGTTGAGCATCCATAAAATAGTTTCAGAGATAACTGAGGAGGGGATTGGTCAAAAATTTACCTTGACAGATAACCTATCCAACACTAAAAATCGTAGAAAAATCCGTTCTGTAGTTTAAGAGATAGCAGGAGAGGGGGCTCGCACCATGTAGAGCGGAGTAGTTTATGTGGAAGAAAATTTCTTTTATGATTGACCTGCCCAACACCGAAAACCGTATTCAGATCCCTTTAGTGGTTCAGAAGATCACTGGCGAGGGGGTGAAAGGAGAGCGACCACACCTAACTATAGACCGTGGTCTATGTTGATGCAGTAGTTCTTGAGTTTATACGTTACTCCATCTCACAAATCAAAATAATTTATAACTCTATCTCACAAATAAAGAAAAACCTCTCGCACCCCAATAAGTTTGTTCTTGCACTCAAGATTGGGGACCTCCACACTATATGAGAATCATATTGAAGTATATTAGATTTAGTTGTAACGTATCAAACCAATCGCTGGACACAAAAATGAACTACACCAGGGTGTTTGGGATGACAAAAGATTTCGATTTTAGCATGTCCGACAGTCTGTCTGCCCGTCTGTCTCTGTGTCGTCTGTCCGTCTATATATCCGTGAATATCATAACTTTCGGAAGGATTGAGCTAGAGATTTAAAATATTTACAGTTGCGTTTCTCGTAAATGGCAATGCTAGGTTCTTGAACTGGCAGAATCGA
Organism: Chrysopilus asiliformis; assembly: GCA_964034945.1. Taxonomy (NCBI): domain Eukaryota; kingdom Metazoa; phylum Arthropoda; class Insecta; order Diptera; family Rhagionidae; genus Chrysopilus; species Chrysopilus asiliformis. Next base: position 74,492,499 of record OZ035960.1, on the reverse strand, counting down.
ACCATTCCCTTCTCCATATAAATGAAACTTTTTTCGCAATTTTCTCGAAAACGGTGAATTGCATTGAAAAATTTATAGAGCTAAAATGTCTTTTGAATATGATTTTACATAACTTATGTATACATCAAAATTCAGTTAGTCCTCTCTCCGATACAAATTGAATACTTTTTCCATATTTTCTCGAAAACGGTGCATCGTATCGAAAAGTTTATGAAGACGATATGTGTTTAGAATATGATTTTATACAACTTATCTATCCAGTTGGACCACTCCTACCTCCCTCTCCCATATAAACAGATTTTTTTAAATAAAAGAATTGTTCGGTGACAAAATAACTTATTTAAATTCGTTCTCCACAAAATGAATAATTTAAATTATCAAATCGCACAAAAACAGTGGATGAATAAAGGAATTTTGTGTTGATGCAAGTCCAGATTCCATGTGCCGCTAACCTCACACACAAAATTCAACACTAATCCATTTAATTTCAATTGGTCACTGAGTAAATACCTTGAATCACTTTGTTAATCACAAAATAAAATACTTTCGACGATTTAAAAGTAAAAACAGCGATAATTTGCGAACTATATCAATAAATAAACGCTTCGCATCGATCATCAATGAGGAAAGAGCGAATATATTTCTCAGCTGTCAAACGTGAGTCTGACAGCGTAACGCCATCTGTTGGCGATAACATTATCGTGAGGGACAAAATTATCCGTTTTTCAGTTCCAAATACAATATTTTCTCCTTCCATACTATAATCCCACAAAATGCAAATTTCAATTTTTCCGATATTCTCGCTTTTCCCCAAAATTTTTCTCGACTTTTCCAAAAAAACGAATAAAGAATCGGGATTTTTGATTTGGAATTGTTGAAAGCGCAAGCCAGAAAACCGCTGCCACCAACAGCCCCTCAAAGTATGCAATTTCGGTTTTTCAAGATTTTCCGACTTTTCCGGTGGAAATTCCAATTTTCGGCTCTGTAGTGTTTTTACCTGGGTCAATCCAACAAAGAAATCCCCATGCAAATCGGATTATATTCAGCCGAGTTATGAATAGTCGTTATTGAGCTATGGATAGTGCGGATTGCGAGCACACGGATTGAGCTAGAAACTTGAAATTTTACGCAGATTCGTTTTTCGTAAAATGCATGGCTGAGTTCGTTAATGGGCAAAAATGGACCATTAGAAGTGGAACCTCTCATACGAACAAAAATATTTTTTGCCAATATCTAAAAAATTGTGCATCTTATCAAAAAAGTTCAAGATCTTATCAAAAAAGTTATTTAGGATATGATTCTACATAAAACTCTCATACATCAAAATCCGATCGGAGTATATTTTCGTTAGTATCTCGACCCCAGCGCCACCTATCGGGTTTAAATTTTGTCAAGAACTTAATCTTTATTTAAATATTATATGTTGTGAATTTGCACAAAATCGGTCCATAAATACGAATTTTCGATATTCGAACTCGACCCCAGCGCCACCTACCCGGGTCTTATGCAAACAAAAACTGGTGTTTTGTTTTATTGAAATGGCACTATCGGTACCACCACACAAAACCATATTCGTTTTTAGTACATGTCGTGTATCATAGATGGCGCTGTATGTGGAAAATGAGTTTCCCGCATTTCCATGGAGATTTTCCGAAATTTTCTTGGGTATTCTTCTTGTTTGGCCGAAGACCAGTCCGAATTGGTGCGTATCATCGAAATCGGTCCAGCCGTTCTTGAGTTATAAGCGTAGTAAATAACGTCACTTTCTGTTAGTGATTTTCGGGTTGACTTCAACCAATTTTCGGGAGAAACAATTGCGAAAACACTTGGGTTACGAATTTATATGACAGTTAATCCGGATTAGGGCCTGCAAAATTACCGAGTTTCGGATTTACCGGTAAACGGTAAATATTTTTAGTAAAAACCGGTTTACCGGTATTTACCGGTAAATCGCTATTTAGATAAAACAAATCATGTATAGCATATTAGTGACAGTGAGAGGAAAAAAAAACGTACGAAGAAATAAGTAACAATAATTTTATAATATTTATAGTGTAAATCATAAAATCAAGAAAACAAGAACACATAATTATAACATTTCAATAATAAAACCAAAATACATTAATTACGGCTACAAATGCCAAATATGGTTGTTTTTTCTTTTCTGTTTTGTTTTGATTTTTTTTCTCTAATGTAATGTATATTGCATATTACATATTTATCATTTACTTATGTACATGTACTAGAAGTATACTTCAGTTTGCTCTTACATTCGGAAAGCTTGTAAATATTGGGCTTTTTCGATAATTAAGGTTTTCGCAAAAAAATTTACGATTTTGACATTTTTGAATTATCAGAAAAGCCCATTATCATAAGTTATTTTATTAAAACATTTGAAGACCTCGGTGCAAAAAGCGGTCACCTCCACTTTTTGACGAAAACGAGTTATTGCAGTTGGCGCAAGAATAAAAGAATGCGCATATTTGGCTGCAAACTCCGGACTCGTTGGAGGACTGTGTAAAAAGTTATTAAAGAAAATGAGACGACTGAAAGCATTGTTTCATATAATTTGACGCAGAATTTTTTTTTCAAAAAATCTTTAATTTTTTCTGAGAGTTTTGTTTTGTGAAATTGAATATTTTTTTAATTGTTTATTTTTAAACGCTATTGAACATATTTTGGACTGTATTTTGTAGCCAATAATGCATTTTGAAAACCGCTAATATCCTCTTGGGTGCCAGAAACAAAATATGGATTTATCTCAAATTAAAACGATGTAAGAATACATGTTTGATTTAAATTGTAATTTTTTAACTTTGTCCCAGAGCAAAAACTTCACGCTAATATCTTTTTTATCTCTCCTGAAAAATTTGAAAAAGTGGGGATGACCGCTTTTTGCACCGAGGTCTTCATTTAGAAAAAAAAAATTACCAGAAGTTGTGTTTTAATTTTCAGCCTGACGTTTCGAGCCTTGTTTTGGCTCATTTTTAATGTAACATTTCCACAAAGTTTTTACGGCTAAATATTAACAGTTACAACATATTGCATTTAAATGATCGTTTAACGCCTTTGAAGATGAACCAAAACAAGGCTCGAAACGTCAGGCTGGAAAATTAAAACACAACTTTTGCTTTTATTTCTTAAAATTGGACCGCTAAGCCCGCCAAACTAATACAAAAAAATACCGAAATACCGGTATTTTTTAAAAAAATTTACCGGTAATTTCGGTAGTGAAATTGGCCGGTAAAACCGGTAAACCGGTTTCCGGTATTGCAGCCCCTAATCCGGATCTCTGACCGGATCATTAAAAAAATACAGCTATTTAGTTGAATTGAAATGTCACTTCAGGATCGTGCCAACCGCCTAAATAAACAAACATTAAAGGAGTAACTTTTGTTATGAAATTTCAATTCGAATATTATGATCGATGTTTATTGATTTGAAAGTTGAGAATCATGAAAGCTTAGATTCAGTTGTATAAAAAAATTACCTTTATAAAAGCTCACCAATTTTCAACTATAATCGCGGCGTCAAGAACCGGCATCAGGAAGCGTTGGTTGTAAGTTATGTAAAAATTGTATGTTTAACCCCACTAGGAGCCTGTTTCTGGCATGGAACCGTTATCAGAGAGTGCTTTACCAGCTTCCACCCAGGCTTTCAGAATTTAAGTGGGGTTAGACTCGATTCGAGTACTTATATCCCGATTGCCCCAAAACTTATACGAATTATAAGGGAAGGCAAAATCCTGTAAGCCTGCGTGGAAGCTGCTAAGCAATCTCTGAGGACGGTGAGCTTCGATGCCAGAAATAGGCTCCTAGTCGGGTTTGAGAGCAAACATGCCTGACATATTAGGAGGAGCTTTTCGGATGTGAAAACATCCATAAAAATAATATAACATTTTGTCATATTTTTTTATGACCTATAAGCAGAGAAATTTCAATAGAATTATATCTAAAAATAAACGAAGGGAAATTAATTGCAGCTGTGAAAAACTACTCAACATTATACAAAAAGTTGTCAGGAGGTTTTAATAATACAACTATATTATTTGTTTACAAGTCGCAGAGAAAAAATCCTGTCAACAATGTCGGTTTAACACTGCCTACCATTTCCTGTTGCGTTCGGTAGGTTGCATTATGTTTTAAATTAAAATTGATGACATGTCATTTAAGTTTAACTATATTTGTAAGTTTTCAAATTAGATAATGATTTTTTTATATAAATAAGATGAAAATGCAATTTTACAGCTTTTCACTTTGATTATTTTCATTTTTTCTTTCAATATTAAAAGAGTCAACCGATGATTGCACAATATTTGACCTAGAAGATCTTCGAGAACGTGAAAGAAACTCACTGGTGTGAACCGGCTTTTGCCTAATCCAAAACTTCATAGCAAATGCGGCTTCTCCCTTGAATGCTTCAAACAAAGAAACCTAAAATATGAGTTATTAGATTTCAAAAAATACCTATATTTCAAGTCGGCCAAAACTTTATTAACATTTTTAGTTTGGCGAAACCTCCAAATGGAAGTTGCAGTTCAAATTTAAAACTTAATTCCCAAAATACACTGTCTTAGCAAAATTAACTTATTGTATGCAAGCGTACGGGTTGATAAAATGTTGGCCGATATTGGAAATATTATAAAATCAAACAAAAACCTTATCATCCACGGCGACTTTTTGAACATTCCATATGAATTCACAAAATCCAATTATGAATGCTACGAATATACCGCAACCCAAAACAAGAAAAACTCCACCCACATTTTCCATTTCGAGGTCGGGTGTAACATCAGTGGTAGTCACTTTCGGGCATGGGTTTTCAACATTTTTCTCCCACCAATCTTCTTGCAAATGCTTCAAAACCGATGCCTCACTTAACTCAAGAATAGCATTATTTATTCGAGTTCTATAAGGGGAGTCTGTAACCGTAAAACGGGATTTAAATTTGTTTTGCATATTTGATATATAAGTAAAATATTTATGTAAAAATACAATTGGTTGTGAAAAAAAAATTAAAAAAAACTGAACGCAGAACTGAATTCAGTGTCTCATGATTGAAAACTCAGCAAATCCGGCGAAGTCGGCCCGGAATTTGATACAGTTGTTCTTTGGGCATGCAGCACATATCCATTGAAAAGTAGCCCGATATGTGGGGGAGAAAAGGAAGGGAGTCAAGTGAATCTGAACCTTAGATTTTCATGTATATAACGGGAAAACTACCTAACCGGTCGGCCGGAAGTTTGGCATAAGTGTTTGTCGGGGGTCATGTATGTCAATATTTTTGAGAAAATCCAAAATTACAAAAATTGTCCCCCTTACAGTTTTTATTATATAGATGGGAAAAAAGTAAAGTGGACACATCTACAGATAGAGAGCTTTCATTTAAAAAAAGAATAATCAAAATCGATTTTAA